>JAMKCH010004372.1:0-74392 GCA_023653785.1 Ophioderma brevispina | reverse complement strand
TTTTGACCTCATTTGACCTTTTGTGACTCTAGGTGACCTTGAACTTGAACGTTTAGGTGGGTCCATATGCAAGTGTTTTCCAAATTTATTTCTTTACTCTTTCGTGCATATTGTGGCTATTTTAGACCGTAATCTGCATCTTTAAGGTATTGACCTCATTTGACCTTTTGTGACTCTAGGTGACCTTGAAATTGACATGTGAGGTGGTTCCCTATCAATTGTTTTCCAAATTTAATTCTCTACCTCTTCATGAATATTGTGGCTATTTTAGACCTTTATGCATTTTGAATGTATTTTGACCTCATTTGACCTGTTGTGACCTAAGGTGACCTTGAACTGACTGTGCAGGTGGTTCCATATCCAATTGTTTTCCAAATTTACTTCTTAACTCTCTGCCAAATTTGATGCTTTTATAAACAAAATGCACACAATTGTACACTATCTGCCTTAACAATACTGGTATGGATATGCAAACATTTTATAACCTGCAAGTGATTGGCTTGAAATTCGTGTATTAAAGAAAAGGCAGTGCTTTAAAACTGATTCTTTAATTTCTTACAAGCGTATTCAAAATTCCGACTTCGATCAAAAAAGCCTTCACGGTGAATATCCAGAATTTTAAGCATGTATTGTGCTCCATTTTAAACAGTTTGACCTCAAACACAAAATCATTGATCTTTGTTTATTGCTGTAATGGTGTAAACCACAATCAGCTGGTTTTGTGTAGATGTTTGAGATGGCACTTTGATGGTATGATATTTGCGAGAGACTGTTATGAAAAAAATCATTTTTGCACTATTTGGTGGTTGTTTCTACATTAAACCGTTCTCTCGCATTATCAAATGTATTTTTGGACAGTGGAAGGGGCCATGTCTCTGGGACAATTTGCCATTTAGAACCTAAAATTGTTAAAGTATGCATAATTCAAATTAGAAAAAATGTGTGAAAGCAGAAATATGACTTTTCGAAAAATAACATTTTTTAAACTAATACATGCACGGGCATCAACATGGAGGGGAAAGGGAGGGATGATCGTATGGCGATCCTCATCATAAAAGTTAACTGTAATTGTGAATTACATGTCATAAACATTTAACCTAAATCATTAAATGATAATTCAAAGAAAACAAAAACAATTTGAAATAATTGCTTTAAATAAAGGGATTGATAAGCCGAGGGGACCCATCACAAATATAATGGTCTTCTGGAGATGTGTTGAGCTAGCTAGGCAGAAACTAGAGTAGCTGTTGTGTTAATCATATTTTCAATTTGTTCAAAAGCGAAGGGTTAAAATTTGAAAATAAAGTTGGTGGTTTTCTGGCAGGCAAAATATTAACAGTTAGTTTCGGTGACAGAACACATCAGCTATATAAGGAACGTCTTTCCTCATCATCAGGGGCGGATCCCGGATTTGAATAAACGTCAAAATTACCGGGGAGCTGAAGGCTGAAAACTTGTCAAAAATGGGCTGATTTTGCAGAATTACGGGAGGCGAATGCCCTCTCCGCCCCCATCATCATCATTCATCATCATCATCATCATCAACATAGTCGTCGACGGTCATCGATGTCATCAACATCATCAACACAATCAAAACAACTCCCTAGTAATGTTCATTCAAAGTACAACTTACAAAATTCTTTCGTGTATAGCAGCAGATAAAGAAAAACTTCACACAGCTACATGTACTTGTATTAGGGTAATACAACCCCATACCAACTGCATACCACGCAATCCCACAGAGTGTGAAAATGGATAACAGTCAACACACAAGTATTGACTGGGATTTGACGTGGGTCACGGTGGGTGGCCTACACTCCGCACAACCTTACAGTTTGGTTGAACTAGAGCCATTCAAATTCTACATGTATTTATTTGCTATGTGAAAATATGCCCATGTAATTTCCCAATTATGGGCCGCACATTATATAAACCGCACATAATTACCCTGAGACTAGAGCATTTAGAGATACGAATTGCCGGTTGAATCGTCAAAAAAGCCTGAAATGAAGAGAGTTTGATGTTCTATTAAATTTAAAATATGGGAAAACTGGGAATTTTTAAAATTGTTACTAAAATGGGTAACATGGAACGAAAGCATGCAGAAAAGGAGGCTAATGTGGATGGGATGAAGGAGCATGAAAAGGGTTGCTTTAGTGCACATACCCATAACTTTTCAGGGTAAGTATATACCCCCCAGCCCCCGTTAAAACTGTTCCAAATGAGACTGCAAAGGCTCTGCATTATAATCACTATGATGCTGCATAGTGATTTTTACATTAAAATGGGGGTCACGTGGAAAAAAGAAGAGGGAAAGAGAGAAACAAAGAAAAAGAAAGAGGATGAAGATAGTCGGGAACGGCAGGCGCCGAGCCTGAAAAATTGACGCCGGAAAAATCTGAACACTTCGTGAGTCTTGACCCCGCACCATACCATCCTGCTAAGTTGCCAAAGGGTATGCAATAGTTACACAATTGTGCCAAAGTGTGCAAAAAGTTAAGTAACTTGCCACAGGGTGCAAAAAAGTTATGCATAGTGGCGCCAAAGGTACAAAAAGTTGCACAAGGTTGCAAAAAGTTCTGCAAGAGTACGAAAAGTAGCATCAAGATAGGCAAAATTGCCAAAGTTGCATAAGATATGAAAAGTTGCAAAAGGTTATGCCGTTGGACAAAGTTACATAAAGAAATTACACAAAGTGGCGGAATGTTTTGCAACAGTTGCGTAAAGTTATGCAAAGTTGCCAAAAAGTATGCAAAGGTGCACAAAGTTACGCAAAGTTGCGGAATGTTTTGCAAAGTGAAATAAAGTGACGCAAAGTTGCGGAATGTTGGCAAAGTTACATAAAGTTACGCAAAGTTGCGGAATGTTTTGCAAAGTTGCGTAAAGTATGCAAAGTTGTAAAAAGTTGCGCAAGGTTACGCAAAGTTGCAGAAGGTTGTGCAAAGTTACGAAAAGTATAGGATAGTAAATGAAGGGTACGCAAATCTTTGTGTAACTTTGTGCAATTTTCTGAAACTTCTGCCAACCCCTTTCAAAAACCTTGCCATTTTGTGAAACTTTGGAAATCTTCCCAAGTGACACGGGGCCTTACATACTACTCTCGATTTTCATGAAAAGTTGAATAGATAAAGATATGGAAATCATTTTTCTCACCAGTCCCAATGTGCGGTTATGATGAAGCTTCTTCAATGAGCGGGGACAGCTGAACAAGCACACTCTCATGTAATCCATCAGCGAATAGTATAGCATACACGGTATAGTGTAGAAAAAAAAGATCATCAAAGCCATTTAAATGACCATAATTTTCTGTGTGGCAATAAATACACGGGCAAATAGAACGGATTTAATTTTGATATTATACAAGCCCCGGCCGGTTCTGCGAGGAACCAACCATGACAGCCATCTTCAATACGGGCTGTCCTGCCATCCATACAACCAAGTTGGAGTACATTTGTTGGACCCAGACTGCGTAGCTTCTGTTTATGGTGATAACCAGCCATCGTAACAAACAGACTATCACAGTGTGGACACTGCAATGGAGGTACGAAGCAGTGTTTAATATTATTTTAATTGTTCCAGTAAGAAGCGGTACATTGATGAAATTTTAAGTGAAATTTTCTAATATCTATTAATGCAGTTTAATTGTTCGGGGCGTTTGTACAATGTATAGAAATCGATTCTAAAGTGTTGTTCTTTGAGGGGAAAGTGTAATGTATTTTGGTTGTTTTCCACTTTTTCTTATATGTATGTTCTATGTTTGTGGAGACACGAGAGAATGCTTTTAATAATTGATTTCAAGATTACTTTATGTCTAAGTGAGTCGCATGCGTAAATAATAATTTCCGTTATATTTTTCGCAGCAATCGGATGGTCATATGATTTTCAAGAACGCCCTCGTTCCTTGGCCCTGATGATCCAAACTCTCCAATCCTACCAACGCAAGTCAACTTAGAGTGTCGCGTAGAGCGTCGCCAGAGGGCAGACACAAGTTACCTGTCCAGCTTGAATACCCGTGTGTCGTTTGGCAATTTCTCTTTCAACTTAGAGATCTACCTTGACGCGACTTTCAGCGAGCCGTACAGACCAGAAGACTACCCAGTTGACGTTAAGGTTGGTGATGAGGTCTACGTAGGTGGGAGCGTTACCACTGTCAAGGATCTTGATCTTTTCCTTGAGTCCTGTTGGGCAACCCCTACTGCAGATCCATTCCATGATACCAGTTACTTTCTGATTACAGAGGGTGAGTAATTCACTCTTTTGTGAATGTCGAATTGCCTAATGATATCAAGGCTGGAAGCAAGTATGGTATATTCATCCTAGGTGAAAGCAATATGTTTCATATAGAGTTATTTTCTTTTTTTGCCAACGATAAGTGGCAAAAATGAAAAATAAGGCAAAATAAGGAAATAATATCAAGGCAACGAAGGCTTTGCCTATTTTGATAATGGTGTAATTATCTACTATGGTGTGATTTTTTTGTGTCACTTCATAGTTGGCGCCGATTTCATTCATTCTAAGAGGATGCATAACGTCACCTGCTATTGATTTTGAAGATCGAACTCCATTCATACGATTAATCGTCTTGGATGTGAAAAACAGTAAGCTATGATGAATATTAAATGCAGGGTTTATGGTCTAAAATAAGAGACGGGACTCTTGATTAGCAATCTGAACATGGTCAGGACAATCAGATTGATCATTAACGATGGACATTAATGAATGAACGTTAGAGAATTAATTATAATATCCCTATTGATTTTTGTCTTCGATGGCAAGATAACAGAACTGTATTAAACGTAATATTTAACTTCCCGCTAAGAGGGCATTTTTAAAGTGGTATCAACCACATCCCCTCTCAACGAAACCATACCCTCAGCACTATGAATGAAGTGACATGAATAACAAATTAGACTAGAAACTAATAACTTTGAAGTTTTTTTTCAAGATTACTAGAAGAATACCGGCAGGAAGATCATAAATATTTCCCCCAATTGACCAAACTAATATTAATCAATTATCACCTTAATCAGCAAAGCATTGGATTTGAATGTGATTCGCGTGTTAATATACTATCCGGTTCTGACAAAGCTAGAAAAGGGGCCAACACACCTCCGCTAGGTACCTACCCATTAATCTAATAGATCTATGTCGATGTACCACTGTGGCATTGTATTTGTGATACCAAGGGGTCGGTCTCTGTCGACCCAGGTCACAGTGATATTTTTTACGTTAAATGCGTCGGCTGTTCTGTTGTAACTATTGGACAACCATACAGTCAAACCCATTTACTGGAGATTCTTCCACAATCCCATGTTTGTAAACCTGCTTTCAGTATTAGGTGTATTAAAAAAAATCACATTATAGTTGCTGCAAGTAGAACAGAGACAACATGTGCTTAAATTGGATGTCAATGTAGATTGTGGCAGCTGTCCTAGCGACCCATCGTTGACTCGTACGATCCTAGCAATCCCAGTGTGGCACAGTTCTCTTTCATGGCATTTGCCTGCAGGACAATAGTGGCTGGTAAGTTGTAAGAAATAAGCACATTGGAGATATGGTGACCATTGTCTCAAAAACATAGTAATATTTCTTGACAGTCATGACTCACATCGGATCTTTTATGTAATCTGAAACTACAAAGCGAGGGTATACAATTACCCATAAGAGGAGTGAGTTACATGAGAAATTGTAGTACAAGCTAAAACAGTAGAGTACTTAAGGCGAAAGGAACGGTAAAATGTTAACAAAACGTTCATTGTACTGTGGGACTCACAACAGTTACGGACACTAGTAGTGATTTGAAAAATATTTGAAATTTGCAGGAATAGCTTCAAAGTGAAGGATAAGTGTGTAGAATACTCATAAGGTACCGTTACAGCTGTAGTATTAACAGAAAAGGAAGAAAACGACATTGTTCCAAGATACGATTCTCCATTCAATAGATGTGTAGAAGTGTCGTTCGGACAGTAATGGACAAAATCTCTGATTCTGTCCTTATAGGTTGGCTTCTGGTCTTATCCATTTGCAGGGTATGTTAGGATACCGCACTTGTTGACGGACATGCTAAAAGTCTGATTTTTGAGATTTTCGATTTGACCTGATTGAGCAAATCACTGATGAGTGTCTTTAACTACGATGTATTTTACAGGTGATTTGAAACGTCCGGTGAAATTTAAAATGACGTCTTTTTTTAAAGAACATTTTAACAGATTTGGGTCTGGGTGTGAGATGAATTATTATACAATTTAAACTTGAAAGCGATATAAAGACATGGCATAATCTAAAGGGCCCCTGTCACCATATGGACTCACGATTTTCACCTCAAATCAAGCGCAGAGCCAATGCAATATATGTTAAAAAGTCGTACGCGGGGTTAAGGTGTTTGGATGACTTCTGCGTACTTCACAATATACATTGTACTGATCTGTCCGCGTATACGCGTATCTGACAAACAAGATTTTAGTCGGTGCTGAACTGGACCACGCTGAATTTGTGAATCTTTCGTGCGGAGATGTTGAAAACCCCAAGACAATGTAGCTAATTTTTGGTCTAGCGTTATCTTCATACACACAGAAAATTTAATTAACAAGTAATGTCAAATTACCAAGTTACCTAAGTATAGGACGTCTGAAAAATTAAATTGGGCTATCCGTTGCCGATGTAAATTTTTTCAACTGCAAAAAATAACAAAATTAAAAAAAGCAAAAAACTAAAAAATTAAAAAAAAAAAAAAAGTGTTTTTCAGAGGGGGTCCACATGAGCCCCCATTAGCACAAACGGGAGTGCACAAAACTTTATAAACTTAAGTGTTAAGGTTGCAGAATTCTTTTATATATAGCAAATAAGGTTACACATAATGAATGCGACTTTTTTGAAGAAACACGGGAAAATCATATCGAACCACCGACAGTGTTTAAAGAGTTCCAATCCGGCCTGGCAATCCAAATGTAGGTTCATTTTATCTTATATGTCATATGCTTGTGTTTCATTTTGCTGACAACCCCACCGCACTTGGACTTGTGGTGGTTCCAAAGTATGACAATTTCGTGTCGCTAGAAACAGTGAAATAGAAAGGTAATTGAAGTGGTTTTTATTGGTATATCAATACCAATATTTGCGAAAACGACACATTTACTGATCATAGGTTTCCAAGGGTCACAATCTTATTTGCCCCCCATATCAATTTTCCAAGACCATAATATTGGTCAAATATTCAGATCCAAAGACACTACTTCGCTAAAATAGTTAGTTCACGCCTCATGCAGTTAGTGCTTACGGTGGCCCCCTACTAATCAACAGTTGAGGTGTTTCCGTGGTAAAAGGAGATTTACGTCTCAAAGCATGGGGTTGAAAGCACTCAATCATTTACTTACATTCATCCCATTGCATTCTGAATTGTTTAAACGTTGTATGTGCTATATTGCGGGATTATTTCATAGGTATGTGTACACTGTCAGATGCTAGTCTGTGACATAAGCATACCCAACTCAAGATGCACAAGGATGTATGTAGCCCCTCTAACGGTCAGCAGTCACGTCAGCGTAGAGCCAATGCAGATTTGCACCCGTACTTAGCGGTCCCCTGGTATTCCGTGGCTAAGTATGTCCACACGTTTTAAAAAATGTTGTTCCTATTTTGGGCAACTCGATATTTCACAAGTCATTTTATCTTCTCCGAAAATGTAGCTTAGGAAACGAATTGGAAATTACTTTCTCTTGTTGTTTTATTTTTTTCGAATATGTAACGGGGATTATTTTATCATATTTAAATAAATATATATGTATAGATATTTCTGACATTGTTACATTAATGGGAAAATTAATCATTTATTAGGCTCATAAAAATTTGCATAACTCGAAAAGAATTAGAATTATATCTTGGTTACTTTCTTTTTTTTTTCATTTTGCAATGTTGGTGTTGGTGCTAATTCAAACCTTTATACAAAATTAAACAAAATTCTAATTGCAAGGTAAAATACTGACGAATGGTACAAGCATCTGAACTTTCTGTTTCATTACCATTTTGCTCCATATGGTACCAGAGGGTATCACTTGCACAAAATATTTTCAAATCTCAATTAAATAATTAAGTGTAATGTGTAGTATTTGGTTTTGGAATAGCATCTATTTGACGTAGCTTTTAAGCAGCGTTTAATTGTACAAATTATGGTCTACTGCGTCATTATGAATTGTTTGCCTTCGAAGTTTGAAGCACGGTTAGAATATCGAGGTTGACAATCAGAAAGCCTTAACTCAAAACTACGCTTTTGAGAAATGTATGTTTAATATGTTTCTACTAAGCAAATTCTATGCATTACCAAAATGTAAACATCTCATAAAGCCTATATACGGGTATGTAGCAAACATTATATAAACTTTAGTAAACAAGAACAATTTTAAATTTATGAACACAGAATTTAAAAATTCTTAATAATTTCTTTTAACTTTTTTCTTTTAAGTACTGAGTTACGTCCTGTTTGACGTTACATCTTCACATGCCTATGATTTGAACACATTATTTCAATTCCAAAATGATGTTAAGCATGTCATCCCTTTGGAATGTTTTAAAGAATCATCATATAAGTGGGAGAGGGAGCTAAAAGCTTTTTTCAATTCTGGCAATTGTGCAAGCTATGAAGCCTCAACTCATTATTTGGCCAAATCAGTTACCATCATAAGGTCGTAACTCAGAGTTAAGGCACTTTCTGTTAGTAACAAAGTGTGCACCATTGAGATGTGGTGAATTGTTATTTTTTCTTTATAGGCAATATGAAATAGACTTGGAGTTAAGGCTTTCATGCTTTCAGAATCTTGTAGGTGTTTTACATATTTTTTTTGGTACGCAAAACTCAAAATCACCAAAAAGTGAGTTACGTCCTTCGTTTTGTCAACCCTCGATATAGTCCCGCGGTACAACCCATAAGACCTCCTGGCATAGAGTCTGCGCAAAATATTTTTGTTTGTAGCATCTGACCTGCTGAATTCCAAATCTTTATTATCACTTTAGCCCATCCTTGAACATTTTGAGATAGGGAAGAGGGTAATTTAACAGGGTCAATTTGTTAAATTTCGTACGGATTATAAAATATAGCCACGTTCTTCTTGTCTTAATGGATTAAAAAGTTATAGTTGGCTGTATCTAGGACATTAACCTTTAACACAATAGGCAGGTCCAAAGTCATTGCGGGTAAATGTTAAGATGAACAATTCTTCTTCAAAATGGGCTCAAATTCCTCATTCAGTGGGTATATTAATGTCAAATACGTGTTATGTATTTTTTTTACTTTTGGAGTATAATTAAAGGCTGAAATACTGATAGAGCCCCAGGGTTATGGGGGTTACCTGTTGTAACATCCTCTTACGAAGAATTTGAAACGCTTTTGGAAACAAACCGGATCGTTAGAAATATATTTACACCATGATGACCTTACACAGTCGTTCAAACACAAAGGTAGTAATATGCAACACTACATATTTTGAATCCTTATGAACAGAAAAACATTTATATCCATCTTTTAACCCAGTATGAAACATATACAAACATTTTGGCTGACTCTTTTGCATGTCATAACCTAAAAAATTGTATTTTGAATATGCACACATTTAGCTCATTGTCTAAGCTTTTTTTAAATTAAGAAAAACTGTTCCTAAAGGTTGTCAACGATAGATTTCAATATCAGGGGGACCTAAAAATCAAAGCACTGAGTTTTTGCGCTTTAAAGCTTTCCATAAAAACTATCCCCATCTGAAACACTAAGCTGAGAAATGTTTTCTTTGTTAAAAAAATTGTGATTTTCTATTTGGTATAGAAATACGAATTCCTCCCAAGTTTTATTATTAAATACAGTTAAGAAATCAAATTATCTCTTTGAAATCTTTTTTAAAGAATTTTGTAGCAAATACAAGGTAATGAAATCTATTGAGTGCCTTTACTATAGGAAATTACTATATGACACCTTATTTGGGGCCCAAATCTCTCGTTGCACCTTAGGTTCGGCCATATTTACTGCATATGCGTTGCTATGAGTTGCATTGCTGGTGGCACGAATCTGAAAGTCCCCATGAGAAAGTGTCCTAGCTTCAGATTAACATATACGGAAACAAACCGTGATTTTGAAACAAATAAGTGTACAGTAAAAGGAGGACACTAGAAGACTTGAATAAAGTTAAATCATTCTTAACGGGATTTATGGTACGTTGCATTGAGTGCTTCACAGACGATTGCCTATAGACAAGGACTGCAGCGAAATATGAGGCCGTGTTTAAATTGTACACGTAAAATTCGGTTTTATTTTTAACACTTGATGGTAGTCTGAAGGGGTCTTTCAGACTGGGTTTAAACCAATTTTAGTCCTTCATAAGTTGCCATTTTGTCTGTTCAAACTAATATGAAAGTTAAATGTAGTAGGTGAGAAAACTCCTCATTTTCGAAAAAAATGTGAAGGCGCCACCTTCACCGGGGAAGGTTAGGGTATGTCGTCAAAGTCGAAGGGTATAGGGAGATGGTTGCCACCCAAGGATTGTTTATGGTGCATTTTTGAAAACTATAATGCCACAGTTTCTTTATGTAAAGCTAGCTAATTGCCATAATTCGCGCTGAAAAGGCATGAAAATATATTCTTACGTTTTTAGCGCAAAATTGGATTTTCGCCTATGTGCTGCGGTAACTGCCAATTTTGTCGACTTGCAGACTTGATTGTTATGACCGCCATTACTGGTAGTTAGGTACTTATTTTATCAATCGAAAGAGGAGGAAAAAGCTATCGTGGTATCAAAATAATAGGCAGTCGGTGGTGAATTTATAACGAGACCCCCCCCTCCTTGGTAAACCGTGTTACAAAAAAGGCTACAGCAAGACGAGGGTTATGGACCACAGTTGGGGTTCAAGGTTATATAGGGGGTCCAACTTTAAAGATACCAGTCATGTCGAAAACGCATGGCAACAGTTTTTCAGATTACTAGGATTCTAAAAAAAGTATAGATTTACACTATCGATATGGCCTTATAGTGAGAACAATATAAACTGGTGAAAAAAAATAAGGTTTTTTTTTATGTGGACATTGGTTCGAAAAGTTAAAAGTTCCTTTAATTCAGTATTTTTTCTATGTCAAGGCTAATCTAGGCATAACAGCAGTTATCTAATTAGTAACGCTGAGGATTGGGCGCCATGATAGCGATTAACCTCCTTTTGAAACTGCAAGTCATGTAGGCCTGAAGATAGAGTGAGCGGCTTTTGGGGGTGAAGGTGAAGTGGAACTATCGTACTACAAGCTAATTTGGTATTTTTGAAACTATAGGTCTTGCGATATAAAAATTGCGCCAAAATTCCTCTGGAGAACATGTTATGACGTCATCAAAATGCGCCGCTCATGTTTCTGTGTATATTTGGTATTACACTTTCGTGCAACAATGAGGATTATGTATGTTTTAAATTAATGTTGTTGACATTTCTACATGTTGTAATACTAATGAAATTATAGAGTGCAAATCAAATTGTACCAAAATAAGTACCACAGTAACTAGTAGGTGGACACGATGACGTCATAACAGTGCGCGGCCAGCAAAAATATGTTTATTTCCAGAGAGACACACGCAATATGCGAAAATTCAATTTTGCTAAAATATCGGATTTATGCACGTTTTGGCTTCCTAAATGATAACAAAAACAAAACAAGATTATATATAGAGAGTTTTTTTTTACTTTTTTTATTTTTTTGTTTATTGTAGTTTTTTGAATATTAATAATTAAAATAATAATAATAATAATAATAGTTGACAACGACCCCCCCCTTAGCCATTGCCTTTGAAGGCGAGGTCCTTCACATTGTTTTCCGGTTTTTTATTAAATTTATTAAAATTGAACGGAGAGGTTGTCTCCAACAATTTACCTTGAAGCTTTTGATGAAAACTTGTAGCATTTAGCGTATAAGGAAAGTTTCATGGGGTAGGTGGTAAAAAGGGAGGTGGTAATCTCGACAGCGAGTGGGACGTTACAGAGATGAAGAAGAAAGGGGAGGAAGCAGGAGAAAGAGGGGAGGGGGGCGTAGGAGGGGGAAGAGGTGAGCGGAGGAGGGGGAGTGGGAGGGAGGAGCGGGATGCGGATGTGTTCGTTTTAGTGTGTCTGTCTCATTTCCCCTTGGATTTGATGTACTTATTGTTTTTTTTTCATGCCCAGTCCCTCCCTGTCTTGATTTCTTAGCTATTTCTGTGGTTCTACTGCTAAATGCTTTTTAGCTTTTACCTTACTGGTTGGTCCCTCGTTGCTTTGTTTGCTTCTGTCTTTGTTCATCGCATCTCTTTACAGGCATTGTCATTTTGTCTCCGAATTTGGTTGTGATATGCCAGGTTTGTGTTTTTCACTAGCCTCTTAAATTCGTTTTCGCCTCACTGTTTAATGGTTGGTTTGAAGCTCTCTTGTCGTCGGTGTGATTAATCGTCTACTTACTCGGTTTTCCACATGCCGGTCCAATGTATGTTTTCGGTTCTTCTCTTATGGCGTGTTCTCCCCCGCTGGCCATGTCCTTGCATGGATTCTTGTCGTGTTTTTCGCGTTTGGGAAGAGTCCTGGGTCGCTTGAGGGTCCTTCCTATATGCGAGACTCTACTAGTAGATGGGTTGCTAAGGTGGTGGTGGTGCTTTATGAGATGTTGGCGCTACCGATGGGATTTAGTGTGGATGACTGTCGTTTGTTGGGGGGGATCGGCGAGCTGGTTGGGGAGGTTGTGTGGAGGTGTAGTAGGGATGGAAGTGTCCTGGGGTCGGGGGGATGGGACTAAGCGTCGATACGAGGAGTCGGTGCGGAGGGAGGGGAGTGAGGGGGGTGAGTGAGGTGAGAGGTCGGGAGGGGTAGACGTACGGGCGGAGGGATGGTTGTTCATTTTGTGCCAGTAGGCGGTTTTAGGTCTCAGGGGATTTATTGCGTTGTTCGCTTCACCGTGGTTGGTTTATGTCTGGCGCGTTCAGCGTAGTTCCTCGTATTTGGCGGTCGTTTGTATGTAGCAGGATGCCTGTGTTGCCGCGAGTTCCCTTGCGTCGATCTATTTTCCTCCTTTGGTTATCTGTTCGGGTCCCCCTCAGTCAGAGTGTTGGGTTGGGTCTTGGCTTGAACTTAGCTCGAGTGGGATGGAGGGCTTGTTCGGGTGGTATTAGGATCGGCGGAGTGGCGTTGGTGAAGGGGACGTGCTCCGATGGAGGAGTGGAGGGTAGGCGACGAGGTGGGGGAGGCGGGAGAGGGGGGGCACGGTGCGGGGCTAGGGGGGAGGGTGGGGGGGATAGGGGGAGGGTAGCTGGAATGGTAGAGAGAGCGGGGGAGGGAGGGGGTCAAGGGAGGGGAGGGGAGGGGGGCTGGGTGGGGAAGAGAGCGGGGGGGGGAGTGCATCGCGAGTATTCAGCATTAGAAGTCGCCTGCGATTCTTTGCTGTAGGCGGGGACTGATACGCGTAGAGGGCAAAGGCGGGGGGACGGCACTGGCCTCAACCCATCGGCAAGCGTGATAGCGCCGCGGCTGGGTAATGGTGGTGGGTGATCCCGGGCCGAAGGAAGAAGGGGGGGTGGGGTGTGGAGAGGGGGCGGGGCGATGGGATCGATGGGGGGGGTGATCCGGGTGAGAAGGGGTGTGGGGGAGGGGCGGAGGGGGGGGGGCACAGGGGCGGGGGAGGGGGCGGGGGGGGGTGGGGGTAGGGTGGGGAGTGAGGGAGTGGGGTGGAGGGATGGGTGTGGATGCGGCGAGGTTGGGGGGGGGGGGAGAAGCGAGGGGGGGGGGGGAGAGGTGTGGAGGGGGGGGGGGGGGAGGGCGGGTGGGAGGGGAGGCGTGTACTCTTTTTATGTTTTCTCATTTTGTTTATTTTCGCTTTTAATTGTTTTTTTTATTCTTTAATGTTGTTTCTTTTGGTTGTCTTCTTTTTTAATTGAATATTTTTTTTTTTTTTTTTTCTTTGGTGGCACCACACCTTAGCCATCGACGTTGGTAGCAAACCGTAACCCCGACGAAGGTGGCACCTTCACATTTTGTTCACTAAAGACCCAAAAATGTCCAAAACAATTCATGGAAGTTGTCGATTGATATTGTATTGCAAACCTAAGAAAAAATTAGGTTGGGAGCGGTTAACTTCCCATCAGCCCGTCAGGAGAGGGGTTAGTGCTATAGCCAGGCCCGTAACCAGTGCAAATTTTCACTCTCAAAACAGAGTGAACGCGTGTTTAACTCATTTGGAGGAATTAAAGGAATTAAGGGCAAACACAAAATTAGTGGAAATCACTCTTTTGGAGTCATTTCTCTTTTGGAGTGGAAATTCCTCTTAAAGTAAGACTCCTTCCATTTTGGATTGTTTACAAGGTTTCACTCTTGTTGGGAGTGAAAAGTTCACTCATTTACATTTAGAGAGTGCCAGGAGGGGGTGGGGGCCCTCGAAAAAGTAGACCATTTTAAAAGTGACCTTTTTGGACTGCTGCGAACCCCTTCACCAAAAATGTTGACTTCTTGTCAAATTTCTTTAAATTTTTTACCTTTTTATTTAAAAAAAAACAGCAAACAAAAAGTGGTATTTGGTTACCCTTCCCCCCCAACACGCATAATTAGTATATTCTAAATGTGGAAATAGGGGTCTCATTTGTATTTCAATTACAACCAAATTCATCCGCGTTGTTATAAAATAGTATGCCCTGGAAGACATAACGGGTCACCTTTAACCCTTTCAGTGCCTTTTATACCATATTTATCCCTAAACGCCCGTTCAGGAAAATGACTACAAACCTAACGTTCACCGCAAAAAAGGTGGTAGCGTGATTGTTCTTGTTAGATCTAGGGCAATTTCACCCAAAAACACAAGTCAGGGATCCGCCTCCGTGATCTGATACAAGCGAAAAAAATGCAGTAAGAACGTTCGTGTATAATTAGCAAAAGAAGAAATCAAGAAATCGGTCAATCAAAATCTGAATTGATGAAACCCCGAAATGTGGCCTAAAGGGTGGTAAGTGGTATATTGGGGCGTAGTAGAAATAAAAAAGCAATGAAGGGCCCCATCTGTAGAACCAGTATGAGCTGATCATGATTGTAAGGCCGTATTTGTGAACATATGAGCTCATATGCGTTGTGTGTCATATGCGAGAAGGCACATAGGGATTTGCTTTGGTAGGGTCTGACTACTGTGAAATGCGTCTTGGTTAAATATTGACACAAAATTTTTAACCCAAATGCGTACATTTTCGTGAAACTTGGATACAATGGTGCTTTGGATCGTGGCCCACGATGTTGGTGACCTATAAGGTGATTGTTGAAACTCGGTGTGACCTTTGTGGTACCCATCACAAACGCGAGGCAGACTACGAATGCGGACAGTGAAACGTGAACGCGGCATGTTAACCTTCTAACAATCCTGATACCAGAAAAACTAAAGTACAAGTGCTTCTTCATTTGCAACCCTGTGCCATTTTTAGGATGGCAATAATTTACAAACGCTGGCGATTCGACCCATTATTGCTCACCCCCCAGTTGAGTAAAATGCATAGTTGAAAATAAAAGAGGACAATACAAACCACATTCCTATATACGAACATCAAGTACATTCTGCCGCAAATTCAGATCTGTATATAAATACATTACTTGAAGTAATTCATTAAACAGATTTGTAGCAAATAGCAAGGAATTTCGAGGAGTCAATGTTTTTAAAAAATATCTAGGATGTGGATCTGCACCAAATATGATTCAATGAATGATAAACCAAATGAACTGCCAAATGCATCTGATCATTTGTTTTTTATGTCAGGTGCGTCCAAAAAGTGCTAAAACAAAACGTGGAGATTTTGTAACCGTAGCATAGTTTCTAATCTGTAACATCCTCTAACCCCCCCCCCCGATTGTCACTCCTGGTATAAGAGAAGCATGGAGGGGGAACGTGCCTTGGCTAAAAGCACAGTACGTTGACCGATTTCGGATTTGAACCCACAGCGTTTCAGAACATGAGTTGTCGATTCTGTCCACGCACCAGTGCCAACAATCTTGAATCATTCTGAATCTGATTTACACTAAGATATGTACGACTAGTAATAGTTCCTCAAGATACTGGTATTTTTATTTACAGATTTATTTATAATAATTGAAAGAACTGTTGACAAGAATTGTAATAAAAGATGTTTTTTACGCAATATTTGTTCTTTGAAAGATGTAAATCAACAAAATTAAAATTTTTGTATCACCCTCGTCCACCCAAGGGTTTTTTATGCTGGTTACCCCCCCGTTTTTCTAACTTAAGCGACACAAACTATAATCTGGTTTGGTATCAGTGTATAGCTAAATATGACCTTTCTTCAATCCAAGTACAAAACAATAAGGTTGTAACAATTATGACGTCCATAGTGATGTCATAACAGAGCTTGATTAGTTTTAGCAATTTTATAAGCAAAGCGCCAAAATCAATGATTTTTCGACCGTTTTTGTCATTCTGGCAATAAATTTGGTATTTATTTGGCAAGATGGGTGCCAAACGTATGCATAACATGTTATTACTTAAAATCATAAGAGAAAAAATACAAATATTATCCGTATTGATACAATAGCATTTACACCGTAAAGTATAGGAAGTGGCTTTGATTGGGACACACTGACCTCCCTGAATGGTGGTACTGTCCAAGTCAGTTCGCTAAAATGACCCGAAAAAGGATGAACTACATACATAAAAGAATTCAGATCATCTCGGTGGCGTTTTTATGCGTCAGGGGATCATCCGTTCGTGGTCGGCATTGTTTTTAAGATGATATACCTTAAAATAAGTGGGAAGACACCATGGGTTTTGATGATTTTCTTTAAAATTTTGAAATGGTTCAAAATGGTTCCATCGTTTTAATAATTTCTTGCATGATTAGGCCACACCTCTTCTGGCATGTACACCGGTTACGCCTCTTTACCTCTACCGTTTTAAACTTGTATGTTGTGAAAGAGGTTCAAAGATTAATTTGTTAAACTACCAGCAAAAGCGTTTCCATGGGCTTTTATAGAAAGGCGCTTAATCGGCACTGAGAAATATAAGTGTACTTTATGCCACAAAATTTATACAAGTTAGGTGCTACCAAGCCTTTTTTTTGCAACCCGGTTTACCAAGGGGGGGGGGGGTGGTTACCACCCCCCTCGAGAATTTTTGATAAAGCACCCGATGCTTATGATTTAATACCAGTGGATAGTATGGTCCTCCTCTTCCATTGATACCAAAATAGTACCACACATACCTAGTATGGCGTCACATGACGTCATCAAGTTCGCGAGTCCGCAAAATTGGCATTTCCATAGAAAAACAATGTCAGGCGAGAAAAATCTAAGTTTGCGCTAAAAAACGTAGGAATATGGCGGATTTTCATGCGGGTGGGCAGCCTCTAAATGATGGCAATTGGGTAGTTTTACATAAATAAAGACGTTTTAAGCCATATGTGCATAATATTTTCAAAAAATCCACCATAAAAATATCCGTGGGGGAAAACCCACCCCACCCCTTAAACCTTCGACTTGACGGCATACCCTCAACCCGTGAAAGGTGCTACCCTCACATTTTTTTCGCTCATAAAATGACCGAAAAGGAGGAGAGAACGATTATTACTAGAAGCTTTTTAAGAAATTTTTTAGGCGTTTTAGCGCCACCGGAGTGAAGTTCGGTAGGGGGGGGTGGTACACCACCCCCCCCCCCCCCCCCCCCTGGAAGACGAGGAGTTTAAAATACACGAAGTGGAATCATATCGGAGGATTAGTAGTAAATCAAACTGTTATAGTTGTTACACGGTTTTAAACACACGATTTGTAGTTAATCAGTTACACCACAACGTTGTAATTGGAAAGTTAATCTAAAACCGTGGTATATAGGGAGCGGTTCAAGATTTATTCGGGGGAGGGGCAATTGAGGATTTCATTTTTTTTTTTCGGCCAAAAATCGCGTTTTCCATTCGCTTCATTTTAAAAAATTCAATTTTCCTTGATATAGGTGAGTGTTTACCATATAAAAGTCCCTGCTCCTCCTCTCTCCTTGATGATTTTAATACTCCTCCGTTGCTTACAATGTTTTGTTCAGTTATTCTCCTCAAACCTCCATTCCCCTAGAGTAAATGACATCTCCCTACTTTTTAAATCGTTTATATGGCAAATTAACATTGCCCATGTTATTAATGCAAACAATGGAATGGTAGTTCCTCCAATCCATTAGGCCTAAAGGTTCACCTCCGTATACCTAAGTGTGTGACTGTTAAACATTTTGAAGTGTTTATGTAAGTATTTGTAATAAAAAAAGATTTACAGCGTGAAAAGTAAGGGGACAGTATTCGGCTTGAACAATGATTTACTGATGGAACGTCGCAAAGTGGAATTCACACAAGTGTTATGAAATTGTAGGACACCTTTCTAACATTCGTCTCCGTTTAAGGCAGTGTTATCAGCTAATCAGTAGGGGGTTATATTTTCCCACTAGTTACATCTATCTTTGTGTTTACGATATTTCATTTGCTACTCGCCTCGTTCAATTAAAACTGAATACGTTAAATATATCCCAGACTCTCCTGAGTTGGTGCGTCGTATTTCTGATGCAGTGTTGTAGCTCCTAGACCTTCATGCCTTATAGCATTAACATGATCCAAGACATGGCGTTTAGAAGCAGAAGTAGATTTGGAGAAAATGTTTAATACTTTTGGATCCCCAGTTTCGGGCAATGTAATGTCCATTATCGTTTCTATTATCACGTAAGTTATGGAGTTTAACTTATAATAAAATCACACGGCATTGAGGCCGGAGAAGTAAATATTCCATTATATAAATCACAGTTGTTGGATCAAATCAACGATCCTATAAAATTGTTGAGTATTGTTTTTTCGGTTTGTTTGTTCCCACCCCCCACCCGGCAAGTTTATGCATGGTGTTTAACGTGTATAATAGTAGGGTTATAAATCAGAAATCCCATTCTAGAAGTTGGGGAACAGGTTTTTGAAGATGTTTTTATATGTTTGAAGGGTGCTGCTGAATCAGAAATTTGGGAGTCCAACTCTGGGAAATGTGGGGAACTTGTTAAAATAAGGGGGTAAATTGACAGGGGTAAATTTGAAATCAAGGTCCAATGTGTTTAAATGTACACCAATGTATTTGTCTCATATAAGGATTAAAAAAAGTATAGGTTTGTATAGGTTCCGACCTTTAGTTAAGCAGTACAGCCTATTAAGGTTCAGGTCACCGGGGGTAAACTTGTTACCCATGTGCACCCGATTAAATAGTAGATTATAACCTACTAACCAAAATATAGTTTCCTTTGAAGATGTTTTTCTATAGTTTGAAGGGTGCTGAATCAGAATTTTTGGGTCCAACCTCTGGGAAATGTGGGGAACTTTGTAAAATAAGGGGGTAAATTAGTACAGGGGTAAATTTGAAATCAAGTCAAATTGTGTTTAAATGTACACCAATGTATTTGTCTCATTATAAGGATTAAAAAAAGTATAGGTTTGTATAGGTTCCGACCTTTAGTTAAGCAGGTACAGCCCTATTAAGGTTCAAGGTCATCCTGGGGTAAACGTTACCCAGTGCACCGATTAAATAGTAGATTTATAACCCTACTATAACCAAAATATAGTTGCCCACGATAACATCGTACGTGTAATTCAGAGGCTCTTATTTCCACCACTGACATGACTGAATGAGCACAGAAGCTACACTGGGTTTGAACTATTATCCTCACTAACGATGCATTTAGTCATGCAAATTTCAGGGACATGTTTTTAAAGCATACCGAAATTTATACACAATACTTCGTAAGTAATTAAGGACCCTTGATACTCTTCTTATGCATTCATCTCCATTGGTTTGTTTATTACTACATTCGTAAAAGAGACAGTTTGTTTCAATCGTTCTTTCTTTGTTTGGGTCTTAATTGTATTTCACTACATTCGTAAAAAGAAAAAAAAAGTTTTAGTACTCAACAAGCTTGAAGATTCACAACAATGGGTGACACCCGAGGTGTGCGTTAAGTAAGATAATGGTCTCGTTTTTCACGACATTCTTGGAAAATAAAACACGGCTTCGGCTACGCCTCAGCTGTATTTTATTTTCCACTAATGTCGTAAAACTCCGCCATTATACAGAATTTTACAGAATATCATTAGTAAATACGTTATTGATCAATGTTGCACTAATATGCCCTCTCCTACCGCAACTAACTCGTGATGGTCGATCGATGCAAGGAACAAAGTCGTATAAGTAGAACATGTTTATAAAATCGTTGATTGGTTAATAATCAATATTCTTTTTTCTCATGAAGACCCAAAATGCTTGGAATCCAAATTAAACGAAGAACTCATTGGAATCTCTAATTGGTTCAAATTAAACAAACTGTCACTCAATATTAAGAAAACAAATTATATGATCAAACACAACAGTCAACCTACTATAAACTTGAATATTAAAATTGATAATAATGAAATAACCAAAGTTCACACCACAAAATTTTTTAACGATTTATCTTGGAAATCCCACACAATTCATTCGTCAAAAAATACCGCTAAATACAATGGAATTATTTGCAAAGTTCGTCCTTTCTTACCACAGGAATATCTCCACACACTATATAATCCTTAATAACTCTCAACAACGGAAAAGTCTTATTTAAAAAATTCTCTGTTTCAGCTTCCGATAGCCAGACCATACCCGGGATTTTCCCATTATCATTTGCGCATAAAATTTTTAACAAGCTGAGGTCTAAAAGGTCTCTCGAACGTCATGACAACATTGAGGAATTTCCCAAATCTCCCCAAGCTGTAAGACGTCACCATTCAGTTAATGAGAGTAATGAGCGGCGCTCTTCATTTGGAATTCGAAAGAAGTGTGTACGTGTGCAATCTCATTTGAATTTTAAAATACTTCTCATTTTCATATAATTAATAAATCATGTTGTGTCTGCCTTGATGTTGAGATTTTAAATAAATTTAATTTTGATGGTTAACTACTAATTCGTTGGTTTTTTGTTTTTTATAATTTCTTCTCATTTGTATTATATTTAAAAGTGGATCCAAGCTGGGTTAGGCAAATCCTAGAACAACATTCTGGTTTGTAACACAATCCCTATAACATTTGATTAAGTTGTGTGAAATTTTCAACAAAGATGGATTCGCAATCATACAGTCAATTACATCAATCAGGACAATTGATAATAGTTTATATCCGATTTGATAAAAAGAGATACACCGCTCCCTCTGGATCTTGCCGATTGGTGCAAATCCTTCGGATGAGTAGTCCCCCCGAGGGTTAACGATGTTGGCATCGATGTCAGATGAAAACCAGGTTTCATAAAAAAAAAACAATGTCAAAATGATTATGTAAGGCACAACAAACGCTCTATTGAAGCCTGTCTAGAAGATTCTAGTGACAAGTCACGAGGGCAATTCGCGCATGGGTAGTAGTACATCGGGTGACTGACCTAATGTATACAACACAACCGAATGGCATTAAATCTGTTTACCTTGTACGTGTCATGCAAACCATGCTTGACTGCGCCTCACAACACGGTTCCGCACAGGGTTCGGCCCTGATCATTTATTCCATATCCGCCATTTTGGATTTTTTGAGAACCATTTCTTCAATATATTTTGTGTATTTTTAAACCAAACACAATTTTTTATTCAATTTTTGGAGTCTTAAATTAAAATCCATATCCCAATTACTTTCATATAAAACATGTCAATTGCTTGTCTTCCCTTACTTTTGCTCTGATGACTATTTTGTGCACACTGAAAAAAATCAATAGCTTCAAGGAGGCCGCCATCTTGGATTTTCAGCCAATTGTCATTAATTTGTAGTTTTGTTGCATTTTGAAACCATGACAATTGTTTTCTTCAATTTTTCAGCCCACCAGTAATTCTATGACACTTATCTTTCATATAATACAAGTTAAATGCTTGTCTTCGCTGTTATCATTTTTGAATAAATGATCGAGCTGTCTATGTACATGAAACCCTGTGCCGCGCAATATTGGTGACAGCATAGCAATACCCTCCCATTGCTTTTCCATTCAAACTTGGTTCCACTGGCTGGAAAAAAGCCATGCATATTTTCATTTGTCACCTAATTAAAATTAATGTCACCTTTCAATGATGACACTGTGGGATCAGGAATGATCTAAGTAATACCGCACGGAGAGAACATCTCACTAGTCACATTATTTCGCGCATAATCTACGATTATTTAGGAAGTACTTTTTCAACACTCAATTTTCGGATTGACTCTGGGCCTCACGTTAACTAACATAAAAACAGCACCAACACTCAACACTGAAGTCTATTTAATTCTGTTTTCAGCTTCCGATAGCCTAGACCATACCGTATTTTCCCATTATCATTGGCTCCTATAATTTTCAGTTCAGTTCAGTTCAGTTATTTCACCATCATAATTATAACAAAATCATGTACAAGGTATGGTAGGATGACCACTAAGAGCAAGCCTCGATAATCTGGTCACCCCAAATATGTGCAAGGAGACGATTACAAAAAATAATAAGACGAAATTGTAGACCGGACAAACACGTGAGGACAGCAACATTTTGGCAGATCAATGTCAAGAGGGGCAATTATACAAGGTATGGGGCACCTTCACGGGGGTCATTGGGTTAACATGGCCAGATCTGTCCCAACAGGAAGGACCACCCCGCGCGGGTTTGCTCATATAATTTTGACTACCTGAGGTCTAAAAGTCTCTCGAACGTCCTGAACACACATTGCAGAATTTTCCAAAATCTCCCCAAGCCGTATCACAAATATGACGTCACCATTCAGTAGGAGAGTAAGGGGCGGCGCTCTTCATTTGGTAATTGTATTGAAAGAAGTGGTGCACTTGTAGGAGGACTGTTCTTTAACAAGATCAACGGGTTATTATTAACACTTAAGTATATTAATGATATTAAGATAGTGTAGGCTTAATTGTTTCGCAGTAAGCTATAAGGACATTGCAAGGGGAATCTGTGCCAGTAGTTTCGATCTGTCCGAGTTCGTAGATCTGATTCAGTATTCGCAGTTGTATTATATTTGAAAAATCTCTTTAGTCTCTCCTGCCCCTTTGAAGCCAATAGATTCAGTTTTGGAATCGAAAGGATTCCAGTTTGTAGTCCTACCTCTTGAAACGGTTGGGCAAGGAACTTCAATTCTGAATAGGGTCCTACTGTTTTTATTGTGGAACTTTGACACTGCATGTCGTTATTTTTAATCTTTCGCTGTGATGATGCTAATCGTTGAACTGGCAATGGCTTCTTTTAAATTCTGGACATTAATAAGTAACATGCATAGTGGGGTCATATTGCTAGAATAAGTATAAGCTGTATTAATCGAGAGGCATTCTTTAGTGTAACAATTTTACCCTTTTAGTTTGAAATTCAAAAATTCTTGAAGCAATCGTTTTAATCAACAAGAAATGTGTTAAATTTAGATCATTTGTGCAAAGGGCTCGTTGTGTTTGAATAATATTTCGACATTAGAATCCACTTGTTACCATACCATCAGCCAAAATGATATGATTGGAAGGCCGCGGATGGTAGTGGGATTACAAAAAATAATCATGAGAATTGTGGAACAACACTAAATTCTGGATTTGACCATGGAGATGGGTAGGTATCGGAACTCGATGTTAATGCAGGCTCATTGTAGGATGGTTTAGTAACGCGCTGATTTAGTAATCAGCTGTTGATATGATGTCGTTCTTCATTTCAACCCAATCAGGAACGTTTTGTGGATGTTGAAATTCCCTGTGAGGGCAGTGACCATAGAGATATTGGACTCTTCCATTGAAGCTGGAGAAATACGCTTTGTAATCTGCAAATCAAGACGGACGACGAATGTTTTTTTTAATCTTGCTTGGTGAGAGAAAGGAATTTTCTAACTTGGAAAACTATCTGTTAATAAAACTGACAACAAAAATATCTGACATGCTTTGCTTATCCGTAAATCCTTTAAAAAAGCTGTGGAGGAAAGGAAAACCTTATTGGTTTATAGTTAAACGATCGAAGTGAGCAGATTTTACTCAATATTCAAAACTATGACCCGACAAAACCACTTTTCTTTTGTGTCATAATACCAGGTGTTCAAAAACTATGAACAATTTTACTTTGGTTATATCACCTATTGGAGGAAAAAACTCCCTCCCTACATTTACAAACATGTATTTCTTTTTGAATTTTATAGAAACTTGGGACAAGTCTCCCTCTCTTGGGAAACTAAGTTACCATTAATCTTCTTGACATTATTGGGCCTATATCCGATTCCATCACCTTGCGAGTCGGACCTTGTCCTAGTAAACAGTCAAGCTTGCTTTTCATCATTCTTGTCCGTAGGCCAAATGATGTAGTTGACTGGAAAAAACATTGGTATTTATTGGCCATCGTGCTGCGCTGTGATGATTGGTCTGATTGGGACGGGTCGATACCAATGACCTGTTCGCCTTAATAAACTGGGCAATCATTCATACTGCTGTTATACCCGCTTGTATACATAGGATGTACGGTTAAGTGGCTTTGCAACCAGGTAAATGGAAAGACTAATTACTTGTATGGAATCCTTAAGTGCACAGATCTCACCTTGAGGTTCAAATTCTGGATAACAATTGTGAAACTTTGGACCCAAGTCCTTTATGCAATGATTAAGAAACAAAAATGCTGGAAGCACCTTGCCACAACCCCTTTCATGGCCCCCGAGCCGATGTTCAAGGTACCACATGGGTTTAAAAAAAAATAAATGTTCGATTGTGTAGCTCGGAGTTCAAGGCTACACATGGGTAAAAAAATAATATGTTCCGATTGTGTTGAAAAGCACACCATGATGTTTGTCTGGTTACAAGGATTCCAAAAAGGTATAGTTTATACTACCTTTGGCTTATAGTTTTGGAATTATGGGGTAAATAGTCATGTACACACCAAAATTGTCTTTTTCACTTTTTGTACAGTTTTTACCTCATAACTCCGAAACTATAAGCCATAGATAGTGTAAACTATACCTTTTTGGAATCCTTGTAACCAGACAAACATCATGGTGTACTTTTCAACACAATCGGAACATTTTAAAATGTTGACCCCTGTATAACCTTGAAACCCAAGCTAGGGTCCATTAAAGGGGGGTTGGCAAGTGCTTCCATCAATGTTATGGATTATCAATGCCTAAAGTACTTGTGTGCAAAAATTCACAATTTTATCCGGAAGCGCACACTCTTTCGCTACAGTCCCCTGCTATTGGTTACAAAACCCTATCTTCGTTTTATACAATTGAAATTCAATACTTGGGATATTCAGAACCATTCCATACATCCAAAAAACTGAGTATGTTAAAACTACTCAACAATAGACCCCGGGGGATCAGTCTTCATAGACAAGACAAGGGTGTATCATCCGTGTCCAAGAATTAACGTAAAAGGGTTAGTTTTTTCAGGATCAGGTACATTACGTACGTAATGTAAAAAGGGAAGCAAAAATCACCAAACCTGTGCTTTCAATTCCCTCAAATTGCCAAAATTTCCGGTGTGTTAAAGAACCACACACGTGATTGTTAGTACAGGCTATGGTTTTGAGGATTGAGAAATGACGACTCTTTTGTGATTTGCCTGAGTATGTCGCTTACCAAAATTGTCTATATCACTTACCCATTAAAACGGACAAGGGTTTAGCAATTTTTTAAAACTATAATTTATTTAAATTGTACAGTCCGTTTAGGTTTATAATTTTCTTACTTTTACGTATAAAGGAGTAATAATGCATCAAATTATTGCTTAGAGTAGGCCTAGTGAAAAAGACCAATTACGTGTTTAGGGTATGCAGAATTGCGCTACTGATACTGATTTTGGGGCGCAAATTCCATCAAGTACTTGTTAGGGTCTAATTGCATTGCTGATACGTGTTTAGGTTGAAATTTCAAGCTTCGAATACTTATGTAGGGTGTTTTTGTGATTGCTTGCACACGGATGATACCCTTGTCATTGATAAGTGCCCCCCTCCCCCGGCAATCGACCGCGTCAAAACCTATGCCAGGCAACCTTGCCCACATAGACTCACTGCCCTCACCTATTGGTTTAGACTAGAACATGCAGCTAGCTAAAGTTGAGCGTAGCTAAAAGAGCAAAACTGTAGTCCGTTGCTTTCAAAGGCTGTAAAAGGCACTCTGGCAATAGCTGGAAGCTATCAGCCTACCAAATTAATTAAGCCAGTTAGTTATGTGAAGTGCATGGCAAGAGATCTGTTGGATTAGCAAAAACAGCAGTAGCAATAGAATGCACATGTACCGATAACTATGAAAAGTTTGCCACTTCTTGCGCAGTCTCAAAACTTTGATACATATGTCTAAAGGTTAACTTTACTATATATGTATTTTGAAGCTGGCTCTTTCCGGCTTCCGGTCTCAGTGCACCGTTTGGCATTGTTGAAGTAAGCGCTATAGCAAAACAGTGAAATTACGTCGATCGGTAAGCACTGTATATTGCTTTGTGTTGAATTACAAGCATGACAAAACAAGGTCGTCAACCGTGATTTTCGACAACAACTATATCGCTAACGAGTCTTTCAGTGATTAAATTTCAGCATATTGCTTTTCAACAATGTCTTCTCTCCTTAGGTTCTTAGCGGTATTGCTTCTGTATCCTGCATTCGCCGGTAAGATTTAGTGTAAGGCAATTGTTATCATTTAAAATATAAAATGGTGATACATCATAATAATTGGGGAAATAAGGTGTCCGAGGTTGTAAAATGTAATGTATTGTTGTTCGTACAGGTAAAATAATGCTTTAACTACGTTTGCAGTGGAGTTAACCATGGCCAGGACAATATTTTCAGAAGTGCATAGGCGTAAATCCCGGGGGATGGGGGGATATATCCCCCCAATATTTTGATGAGGGGGGTGGTCAATACGATCACCCCCTCCCCATGTTGATGCCCGTTCATGTGTTTTTGACCAAAAATAACCTCATATTTTACCATAATAGTTTTAAAGTGGTAAATTTCCGCTCGCTTTACACGCATTTTGTTCTGATTACAATTACATTTAACGAATTTAGCTTCTAAATGGCAAAATTTTTAGCGCGCTGCGCGCGCACATGTGCTAGTAATGGATCTTTTCAGCAAACCCCGTTTCATTAAAAAAATTTTATCAGCCCCATCCCCCCAAATGTCGAAAAGAAATTTACGCCACTGCAGAAGTGTACCCCCCCTTTGAAAACCACTCTGACGTTGGAGGTTTGTTTTACCAAGACTCTGCTCATTGATGGAGCACAACCCCAAAACAAGGAAAAAATTAACATCTGTTATGAGAATCTACAGATTCAAAATGGCGGTCTAAAAGCCGATTTTTATGACGCGCAGCAATTTCTCCCGCCCAAAAATGAAAAATCACTTTCCCGAAGGACTTTTTCATAACATAACATTTCGCTCAAAATATTAAGACATTATAAATACAATTATATTGATGAAATTAAAAATAATCAGAAAAAAAAAATACTCCAGTACGACTTCAAGGGCAAAACAAATTTTGAGTAGCGTCATCAAAATGCTTATTTATACTAATTAGTATAAAACGTCATGGCCAATTTCAATTCTGTTTTCCACCAAAATATGCGCAACTGATATTTAGGCAATTACATAAAATCTTGGATGATAGCATAGCATATGGGCATAGGTAAAAACATGGCGTACGAAAAACGAAATCCTGGGTTCGTATAGACTCCTAATGCGCTTAGTGTTGAAGCCACTATCAGCGCTTTTTTTTAAAAAAAATCTAAACAAATCGCGCCCCTATTTTTCATTAAAGTAAATTTTTTGAAAATTTGTATTGGAAATGGTTGTAGTAAAGGAAAACCTCAAAGTGGCTGAGATTAACATGCAATTTTTAATGTTTAGGCACTATCGGTGATTTGCTGAATCGATAATCAAAAAAAAATTCATCTGTAGTAGGACGATGGAAGAAAGAGATAGAAGGAAGCACATTTCAACTTCCACAACTACGATTTTAATCTGTTATCCATTCACCCGTACAAATGGATTTTCAACAGCGACAATTTGATCAAAATCCCTTTTTTTTTTAAAACTCTATGTCCGAACATGTAAAAGTGTAAAAGTATATTGCATATGTACAACATGTTCCGGTGGGGCTTGTTGTGTGGCAGGAGGTAAAGTCCTCCGGGCTCACAGCCGGGCTCACAGTCCTGGAAAATGGTGAACAATAGGGAATTCGATTCAGTGACTCTTCACGCAACAATAGTTTACAAGCTTTATTCCGTGTCGTCTGATGAAACCCGGACTATGTATCTTTGCCCGGACCATAATATATCTCATTCACACCGGCTGTCTCCGGGTCTTGTATGTTGTTGTTTTCGTTATACACGAATCCGACGGCGACTATTATGCCCCTACGCCGGGGGCGGCGCAATCACCATCCGCCATGAAACTGGGGGCTCTTTTGCATTTATCGTATTGCACCGCGTTTCATTGTACATGTTACAAAAGAAAAGAAGCGATAATTTGATCAGTTCTGACGGCAAAAACCCACACTATTTTCACTGTTATCCAGTTGTATATCATCATGTGCGGCTCAGGAACAAAAAATGTAACTTTCTTGGCTGCACAAATAGCGATAAATTTAAAAAAGTTACAAAAAATGGAAACGAACTGCTCGCCAATGTCAACTCGCTAATGACAAAAATGAAAATGAAACCAATCATAGTAATCCATTTCAGTCTAAATACCACATGGTAACTCGACGGAATTTCTCGTGTACTGATAGTCCAGGCGGAGCACATTCCATGCACAAACGAGACTAATTTGTTCAGATCTCCGAAACAATCGATCACAATGGGCACGGAAGTGTCCTTTTAACACACCAAACACCCGCATCGGAAGGAGTCGCGTTTTTCAGCAAATACGATCGAGTCTTGGGAAAACATCAAGTTTTCACATACACGGAATATATCAACATTTATTGTTACTTATTTGTTTGGATTGAATTTACGAAAATTATTTTTCTCACGCGGCGGTATTACAAAGTTTTACCACGTATTCTAACCATAAGCGTTTCATTCTCATCACGCAAAAGTGGCCGAGCACCTTCAATTTTTAACAACAACAGTAAGCCACTTGCCCTGGAATTCCAGTTTAGGCCACTCCCTGAACATCATCCTCCATAAATCCAGGAAATTAAACGGTGAAATGTGTTTAACAATTGCAAATAAAGGTAGGTTGTAATTCTTTATTACACGATTATGGGATTTATTATTGCGTTTCGTAAGCAATATGCGTGCGTGTGTGTACTGTTGCTTGGTGCCAGAATGCCCCCCCGTAATGGACGGCGACGGTAGAGGGTGTCCTCTGCGATGTGCTTCACCCGTCGGAAGTTCGTGTATATTAGAGGTATGTACATCGTATGCGTTAGCTTTTACTGCCCAAGATGCCCAGTGTGAAAAATAAAGGATGAATTGAACGTTGGACCCGGTGTTGTTGTAGAAGTTAATTGAGTCGGTAATATGGGTCATGGAACATGGTCATACTAGGATGATCAAAAAGAAGTTTACTCATTTGTATTGTAGTTTAGTAGAAAATTGGAAGGAACTAATATATCATTAGAATGCGCAGTTTCTGAAGGTCGAAATTAAAAAAAGAATTTTTTGGAATTTGCGGTGCCAAATCCGCGTTAGCTAATGATAACACTACCCATTTTCCTGATGTACACAATCTGGGTAAACTTGTTTCAGTTGATATTTACACCCCACATAACAAGGCGTGAACAAGAAAGTCTCCATTGGTTTGAACTTTCAAGTCAAAATGATTTTTTTTCATTTACATCAAAATTCCATCAATCAAGAGCAAAATTATAAATCTGACAATTTTAAATGATATCGAATTTTTGATCTCGCGAGCGTCGGCACTGTTTTCTCTTAGTAGACTTCTCTGAAGAAGAAACAATCATTGCTGTTTTGCATTCTTGAACAGGAAAAATAATGGCAGAGGAACAGATGAGTTGGAGATTAAAAAGTAGTATATTACCAATGCTGATTAATGGATGAGAACTGAATTTACGATTGATTTATAGTAATTGATATAAAAGCAAACTCATTTGACAATAAAAGTGGCGAAACCAGTGGATCTGTCTGTTCACGCTTTATTGATTGGCTGATAGAAAAACTAATGCAGTTACGCAGATGTGTGCAGTCAGTAAAATGGGTGATGTTATTCAAAGGAGTATACCCTGGGTGGAATGTTGCAATTCCAAAACTTCCTTTTTAATTAGACCTCAGGAAATTGCTCTTTACCAATGATATTACTTTAGTGTGGAATTCCTTTTAGATGTTTTGGTAAGTAACGTCAAAAATGAGTAGACCGTATTTTGTGAATCAGCTGTAGATCAATATCGTACGACAAGCTAAACTACAATTCCTGAATCCCGGTATGAAGCTTTGAATATGGTGTGTCAAAAACCATGCTAGATACACTCGTAAATTCGTAGGGATGTCCAGAAATTGCCACAAACTGCCACCTCCCCCCGAGCTCTTCCTGTTTTTAGTGTATTTATACAATTGTAAACATCAAATGTTTTAAAAACTCGTAGAAGTGATTTCAGGTAGAGTCCTTTTCATTATGTCCATGTCATGCCATTAGGTCCTTTAAAATCGACTCGAGTAGCTTTTTTAAAAAGCTTTTAATGTTTTTATTTAATATTGTGTATTTTTACATGTGTTAAAAATGTTGAGCCAAATTTTATGGAAAAGCCTTATGGAAATGGTTTTTGTTTTTTGTTTTTGGCGGGAGAATTGGGTGTGCGTTGCAAAAATCGGTTTTGGACCGCCATTTTGAATCGGTACAACCGATTTTCATTTTTCCCTGCTATGCGGTCGTGTTGATGTACCCCCATCAATGGCCATAGTTTTGGTAAAAAATTCCACCGGCCAAGTGGTTGTCACGAGGGGGGGGGGGAGCCCTTATACACTTAACGGGAATGCACAAGACCTTATACACTTAAGTGTTAATTTTCTTTTTGTAAATATCAGGCCGAGGCACACCTGCACAGGTATCTTGTCATTTTCAAAATGAACACACAATTTTCATTAACTCTCTAAGTGTGTATGTATGTTATTTATTTTCTAAGAGAAGGCCAAGTAATTTTGAGGGCTGTTTAAAAAAGATATCATTTTTTAAATCTTAGTTTTTATTTGCTATACGGTCTGTATAGGGTGATGTGTCTTAATCAGCTCTAGACAAGGTTTGATATTTACCTGGTCCTAAACGATTATGTCCACCGCAAAGTAGGGGATATATTCCGGATGTAATAAGGTATCTTTATAAAGCCAAATCGGAAAAGGGAGGAAATTTTACTCATCGTGTGATTTCCATACTTCAAGGTTAATTTAAAGCAGAATTTGGAAGGAATTTAAAGGCAACAATGATTTTTTTTTATTTTAAAAATATATTAATGATTAATTTAGATTATTGGCACTTTAACGAGCTTGATGTACTTTCCCCATAGATGTCCGTATTTGAAATATCACACAATTAAATACTTTTTAACTAAACTAACCATTTTGAATCTTTGAGTATATATATATCAATATATTTGGTATCAACAGAAACAGAGCTGCAGTCTTTTAAATTTAAGCAGTCGGTTTTTCTTTTTGCGGTCGGTCCACAGATTCACATTAAAAATGAACGGCGTATGGAAAGGCAAATCAATGTTTGTTAGAGAAGAGATTCTAAAAAGGATACCACCCGAGCCTCGACTCTCGACCCCCACCGTTCAAACGGGTAACCAGAAACTAGTTTGTACAGTATATATGGGCAATTGAAACAAAATAACTGCTCACACGTACAAGGTTATGTCGGATTTAATGATTTTGGAATTAAGTATTAAAGAATAAATATTACAAAATCGAAAAAAATAATAAAATTAATGCATTAAGGTGCGCGGTAGGGATATACCGGGCGCCTATTATTGAATATCTCTAGCTCCATGGTTCGCTCAACCATGTGTCTATGTGTATCATTAGTCACTGATATTGGGGGAAAAGAAAGGTAGGTGTCATTTTATTCATTTTCAAGAAAATGTACCAGTTTTATATGCGGGAATAGACGGTTATATGATTTTAATAATTTATTAAGAATTTACACTTTGTTTTGCATTACTGATCTGATGTAGACTACAAAACAGCATAGAATGACATACCCAATAGTCTAAAAGGTCTGCAACTTTTTACGTGTTCAAGAAAAACTCCTCTGTTACACGGGACTAACAGCTTTACATGATTCTCCGAACCCTGAGGCACCGGACACCCATTGCATACACCTGCACATACTATGCAATGGGTGGGGCGAGTAGAAATCCATAATCCCACTGCGGTGTTATTTTGCAATTTCCGACCTTATAGGAACTTTCGGAACTTATAAGAAACCCGGTGTAGTAGGAGATATAGTCCTCCGGGCTCACAGTCCGGGAACAATGGTGAACAATAGGGCAATCGATTCAGTTGACTCTTCACGCAACATTAATTTCACGCTTTATTCCGTTGTCGTCTATGGAGCCCGGACTATGATACCTGCCGGACTATGATTACTTTCACACCGGCTCTCGCGGGGTTCGAACCAGGGCCTATCGATTGATCTTATTACCCTGCCAACGGTTCAGGGTCTTATAAATACACCACTCGGCCACCTCGTCCTCTGGCGATTTAAGTGGTAAGAATTACAGAACTGAAAAAGCTGCCGTAAAGTCATTAGTACACTAGCGTGGAGTGTTGACTGTTAATTATTGGTGCAGTGGTGCTTTAAAGGGACGCTAGCGTAATGCGCCCTCAGTGTTTGTCAAAACAGATTTTTTTCATGTTTGTATTGTTTTTCGTGTACTTACACTCACCTAAATCCTAAAACAGTTTCTTTGTGTGTAAATAAAGTAATTTTGTAAAACAACGATTCTGGGGTTGTTTTATTCCAACGGCTTAGGTTGCACTACACTAAACGCAAGAAACACACATCAGAGTTGTGCAGATTTCCCCGTTAACCTTTCAGACTAGTCCATGACCTTCTTGTTTATGTTTCATTACATAAGCTTTCTCGATTTACGAGTGGTGTGTAAATTTATCCATTAAAAATCTTTTGAATGAAAATGAAGGGAAAAGGCGGGAAACGACAAACTGAATTCAACTATATCCATAACAGTTATTGTAAAAAAACTGTATTTTGCTCGAATTGTGCCCGCGTTCCTTTAAAACAATATTAAATCCTCGAATAAATATATTGTTCGTAATTAATTCAATAAAGCAATTAATGTGATTGTGAGATTTACGTAATATGTATTGTTTTAATGCATATACTGACAATGCAATAGAATTACAAAATAATACACAGGTACTTCTTAGTTTTAAAGGCACTATCAGTGATTTGCTGAATCAGAAAATCGAAAAAAATAATCAAAAATCAGATTTTTGCATTTCTGTAACAAGTATAGGTATCCTTACATACCCTGTAAGCGCTAAGACTGAAAGCAGCCCAATAAACACAAAATCATACATTTTAGTCATAACTGTCCGTACGGACACTTACTGCAATATGTAATTGAATGGAGATCCATATCTTTCAGCACTGCTGTTCTCTTCCTTTTCTGTTAATTTTTCAGTTGCAAAAAATAACTTATGAGAATTCTACAGACTTGTCCTTCAATTATAAGCTATTTCTGCAAATTTCAAATATTTTGAATCTTTTGGGCGAATCACTGATAGTGTCTTTAAGTTACTGTAAGGAACTAATTTCATCACTATAATAATTATTTCAGCTTTAAATCAACCCACGTCACCTTCCATTGTTTCATCTTTGAAAACTCCGGATACATCAGGTAAGTAAAATCAAAACAAAGAAAAAAAAATATTGTGCAGAATTAATAGAGAGTGTCCGTGTTTTTGAATAGTACACTCGGAAATGTGTAATATAAATTTTCCCGTTATACAATTGGAAATTATCAGTTAATTTAGATATATATTGTTTGCCACAAAAACAAGGGGTGTTATATTAATCACATCATGTGAGATGAGGCCGGTGGAGGACTAAAAGTGGACCACGGTCATATCCAGTTTATCTTTAAAAAGACTATAATAGATTTCCAAATAAGTGAGAGTTCTTGCATATTTTGTATGGGGTGGATATCAATAACAACGATTAATTAAATAATTCTGATGTTTTCATCCTGGTACTTCAATTGAAACACCCGGTTGAATCGTTAACGCTTTTAAGTGACCAAGGGGTTTTCACTCCCGTTAGTGCCCAAGGGGAGGAGGGGTCCATTGGACCCCCCTAAGGAAACTAAGGAAGCCACTTTTCCGGGGGGAATTTTTGTACGAAATTTATACCACATGTGATGGGTCATAAGACAACCCCAAATCAGCAATAAAAATGAAATTTGTTATTGGGGCTGCAAATTAGGGCCAAAACATTGTTTTCAAAACACGCGAAAAATGGGCAAAAAGACGGAAAATTCAAGTGCGCCTTGCGCTTACAAACTGTTTGAAGACTTATTTTATGTTGATATTTACTCTAGAAGACCCAAATTACATATATTTAACACAAAACTTGCAGTTTTAGGGAATCCGGTATTTTTAACGGGTGTTGCAAAATACACGTCATTTTCCCATAGACTTTGTACAGTAACGGTTTAGCAACGCCCACATTGAAATTGTTTGTTTTCAGCACATAAGTGGTTAATAATTTTTAATATGACTAATAATTGTTTACTTATATGTATGTGTGAACATATATATTATCAGCGAAAATAAAATTTGCTTTGGTTCTTTGATTTTTAAAAATGCTCTCAGCTGACTTCCGTTAGTGCCCGGAGGTGGGGGGGGGGGGGGTACATGGGACCCTCAATAATTAACTCATGTGGCCGATTTTCCTTTTTTTTGGTATGAAAAGAAGCGCATTTAAAAGTCAGACAATTACAAAAAATCGGCGCAAAAATCCCACGCGTAGAGCGGCCAGCGCGAAAACAAATTTTGAGGGTTCCTACTTGGTCACTTAAAGTGACAGGAGGAGATTTTTTTTTAGGATACGAATTTCTCTCAATTTGCACAGGATCGATTGTAGACCACCTACCAAGAACGTTCCGAAGGTTTATTGGACAAACAAGTACAAAAGAAAACAGCAAACCTTGTTTTGAACTTGCCTGACTATCGTAATTGTCCCCATAGAACACCGTGCTTTGACTTTCTGTCGTGCACGACAGAAAGCACTAAATCATCATATTATTACATAAAGACGGCGTATTCGGCTTATTCACTTCAGGTGTGATCTAATACATTGGAAAGCATTCCAAATAAGCAAAAAACCCGGGTTCGAAAAAAATTGGGGGCGCTTCTTTCTGGAAATCTCCTCATGTCTCTTTAAGTGTTAAATCAAAAACAATCTTCATACAGGCATAGCTATATTACTGTACATTGATATGAGTACCGTAAACTTTTTTTAACTGTGGACATTAAAATAAACCATCTTACCCCTCACGGTGAATGGACAGACCTTAAACTTTTAATGAGGTCTCACTCACTTTGAAATCTACTATAATAATATCAATTCTTTTCCGTGATCTAACTAATCTTCTTCTGCATATTTTTCTGAAGGCCAAGAATTTGTTTTCGCCATTCCTCGGACTGATTTTGCCACCAAGCCTGTCATTACTGTGACAACATCTGTCAAATACTCCGTGAATGTTAGTATTACCACTCCAGCCACCAACTTTAGGCAACAATACACATTAACCAGATCTGAACCCGTGACGGTAACTCTGGCAAGTTCCTCAGTCCTTCCACCCGGCTCTGGAGTAAAACAACAAACGTTCATTGTTAAATCAACAAGCCCAGTTTCGGTACACGTACTAAATAGTTATTCAACTACAGGTGATGGATTTCTAGCACTTCCAACGGCAAGGCTCGGTAAAACCTTTTTCATAGTGTCTTTTGGATCCACTCGCACTCGCTTTTCATATTTTGCAATCAGCGCAATTGATGACCACACCTCAATTGAAATAACGCCTAAAGACGGAACCACACACACGGTCAATCTCCAGCAATACGAAACGTACCAGCAAGAAGTCAGTGATGACCCGACAGGTACTCGTTTAGTGGCAAACAAACCCATTTTTGTTGTTGCTGCTTCAGAATGTTCAGTCATTCCACCAGACAGTTCGAGTTATTGTGATTCTGTGCTTGAACAAATACCGTCAGTCCAGCAACTTGGGCAAAATTTTGTTGTGGGACCTTTCATGGGACGTTCATCAGGCTATTTTTGCCGCATTGTTGGTGTGAATGAAGGCGTTACAAACGTCGACGTTTCGATTAATTTTGACGTTATTCAACTAAATGCAGGAGACATATATAACGTTGATGTAAGCGATGCTAACGCTGTTCTTGAAATATCATCTGACAAGCCAGTTTTGGTAATGCAATACATGAAGGGTCCCATCGGTGATGAAGGCGATGCGTCGATGGTTATAGTCCCAGCAATAGATTTCTTTTCTAGTAACATCACTTTCCCTATAATTCCGTTGACGGTGTCAGAAACCAGGTATTACGTGCACGTTGTGGTTAAATGCGCATACGCGTCGACTCTCATCTTCGACGGTTCACCAATGACTGCGTGGGAATTATTGAGCGGTGAGAGCGGTATTATGTGCGTATTACGTAACCAAGTAACGACAGGAGTGCATCACATTGAACACATGGAGGCAACGTTTTACGTCGTGGTTTACGGATATAGATATCAATATTCGTACACATACACCGCTGGATTCAACTTGCGTAGTGGTAAGTTGTACCGTTTGTCAAAAAAATATGGAGTTAAAATTAAAAAGTGAGAGCCGATAACTTTCAAGAAATTAAAATTGTGATTTTAGTCGATTTTAAATCAAAGAACAGTTGCAAAATCATTTTTAAAAGATATCAATATTCGTACACATACACCGCTGGATTCAACTTGCGTAGTGGTAAGTTGTACCGTTTGTCTAAAAAATATGGAGTTAAAATTAAAAAGTGAGAGCCGATAACTTTCAAGAAATTAAAATTTCCCTTTTTTCATTAAAGGTATCTTATTCATACACAAACAAATAAATTTTCTTTTAACATTTTCATAAGGCGTATGAAAGTCGATGTTATGTTTCCCGTAACCCGCCCGCGTTACGATTTTTCTGCCCGGGCGCGTTTGAGATGCTGAAATCCCTATAAAGTTCATTATTTTGTATTTTAAATAAAATATCATGGTTTCTCCTTGTGATCACATCTTGTGAATGGGATTTTAGTCGATTTTAAATCCAAGAACAGGTGCAAACTCATTTATTAACAGTAGGGTGGTGATTTTGCAACAATATTGTCCTTTATTTAGCTTGCCGATGGTTGGTGAAAATTATGAATAATGAATAATGAAAAATGGAAATAGGTTTGCCTCATTATTATTTGCCCAAAAATGTTACGGTAAACAAACCAAATTGACTTTCAGTGGCCTAACACCGACCTACTCTTTAGCTGAATAGTGAAATAATTACAATAGTAATAAAGTAGAATATTCTTTTATAGGATTTTTCCCGGCATCCTCGCACTTTTATGAAACACAAAAATAATTTGGCAATCATTTCCGCACGTTTTTGTGCTTATATATCGGTCCCAATCCTACGTACATTTCGATTAATGACACTCTAATTTCCATTTTTTTTCGTCAATCAATTTCGTCGTACAGCATAACCGTTAGCTCATTGCTTTCAAGTTCGCCATTTTTCGATTTATTTCGAAAAAAACTCATCAACTGTTTTTCACTATACGTAAACAATGTAGGCTGATTTTCAATTTTCGGTCGCGGATTGTTTATTCTAATTGGCGAATTATCATTAAATTATGTTACGTTATAGACCCTACATATACGGTTACGTGTTTAAATGAACCTACACTGATAAGTCATAAAATGACATTCCTTATATATCTATTTTTGGTAAAACATGTCAAAACAAAATTTTAATAAAATTTTTTTATCTTCACACACCCTATATGATAGGCCTCTATGTTTGTCCCCCCCGCAATTTCATTCGTCATTTACAGTATGTAAATGAAAACAAAATTTATTAAAGGTAGGAGACCCGATATATACCTCGTCCACCCACTTTTACTCCTGCAAACTTGATAATCGGCAATGAAGTACATATGTTTCTAATTATCCTACGGTGAATAAAAAAAAATGTGCCATGACATTGCAGTGATCTTGACCTTGGTTAACCATCTGAATCTGCTATGTTTAATAAAGCAAATCTAATATACTTCCAAGTGTGAAAAATGAAAGATCGACTGGAAAAGAATAAGCCAGAAATTTGTAAGCACAACTTCTTTTTCCTTTCCCCTTTCCTCTCATCTCCAATGGGATAATACAGTTAAGCAAGATACTGCGTTAATTAGCGATATACGGGTAATAGCATTATGCATATGAACTTATGATGACGTTGCGATCGGTTTGATTTATGAATAGCCATTATCTCCCTTTATTTAATTTATCCTCAAAAGAAATAATGCTCCACAAAAAATCACACCTAATTAATCCTGGAGTGTATATAAAAAAGGTTTTTTCAAGCCCTACTACTGTAATCCAGGTATAGAATAAAATTAAGCTATGCCCATAAGGGTCTAAGCTCTTTGCAATAATCCTAACAATGGGGAAGATCTTGTTTTCCTTGCTCTGCAACAGGTGAATTGGTGTTGATTCGTCATATCATTGACACATTCGTATAAAGAGATTAATTGATTAGTCCGTAGGTGAAATATTCAAGAAAAAGAATATATACTTAGTTTGTGTAAATTACAAAAGCATCATGCTATTGTAACATGTCCACCATCACTAGTTTAATGTGTGTAATTCCCATAGGAAAAGGAGAAAAAAGGGTGTGCTTACAAAAGCCGCCATATCCTAGCGTATTTTTCAGTCGATTTCCTTTCACTTTTTCAACACAGATGAAAGTATATTAGATGTTTTATGTTTTTATAAAAACAAACAACCAAATATATGATATAAAGATTGCATTAAGGTCAAGATCATCTTTAATCCATGCACATTTTTTTGGATCACGTAGTATGACCCCCATAAAATGTTGGTCGAGCACCACATTTATTAATAAATTACTATTTTATTGGACTCAATTTAGTGCACATTTTTTTATCTTATTATTTCCACGTCCAACGGTTGGACCAATTTAAAATGTGTTTTAAACTTTTCGAACATACAAAGATCCTGGTATTTTATTGGCAGTTATTTTCATTCATCACATGATTCATTGTCAATTTGTGAATGTGATTTTTCAAATAAAAATCTCTTTAAAGCCTATAATCCATTTGCTTATTAGTTTTCATATCCAATGAAAGTTCGTTTCATTCTCTGCTTTACTACACTCAGCTATCACTGCAGTTTTTTCTTCCACTTTTATTATAGATCACTAGCCAACTTTCTTAATTTGTCCTTTATTATGTATCTTGCTCAACATTGATACTTTTAAAGGCACCGTGGTTTAATTATGACATTTATATAGCGCCCTCATTGGATATTTTGATGAAAACTTTCAAATGTGAATACTTTTCAACCTTAACATATCAATGTCCAATTATTTGATATGTCTACATTTTGCCATCTTTGCCTAATAAAGCTACCACCCAGGGTCATTTTAATTCCAATACATCGATGTATCAGCCATATAATATTGTTTCAATGCCGAAATGCTGATGAAGATCTAATTTTCCCCGGTCTATTTGTTAAACGCAAAAATCGTGCTAATTTCCCAGAACGTTTTTATTTTTTGGTTATCTCAATCAGTTGGTGACATAAGAAGGCATGAATTGACCACCGCAAATCTAAGTACAATTGAAATCGATTGAGCTAGTTACGTAATTGGCCGACCATTCTATGCGGTCGAATGCTCCTTTAACGACATTGAATGACGTTTTTGCTAATCTTGAAATACAAATATACACCATCGTTCAATTTCGCACGAAAACGAATGACCCTTTTCAGAAAAAGAACTATTTTCACAGCAAATCTATTGCATTTTGTTTCTTGAATGCAAGAATGGCAGCCCCCCTGGCCCTTTCATGGCAAAAGGGGCGTAACTTGAGTTACACCCTCTTTCCCTTGAGATGGCCACCCTACAAAACCAATGCATTATGGGATACACTTTTTAAATGTTGAGCCTAAATAATGCTAAAATATAGGTTTTCCCGATCGATTTCGCACAATGTTGCACGATATTTTGTAAAATCTAAATTCCCTTTCGCGCTTATTTTTGGATGCCGATATATCCTGTCCTGTATTCACTTTCACAAAACTATAGATTCGATTCGGTTATTTTCTTATTCAACTAGTGAAATGATCATACGACTTCATTTTGAGAGTACAAATCCATTATTAGGCTTTCCGTTTTGATATATGCACGGCCGATTTCAACGTTTGTGCAATCGATTCGCGGTAATCAATGTATCATTGTTACATTGACTACATTGATAATTTTTTTCATTTAGGATCATTTAATTTCTAATCGGCAAACAATCACAAATAATAGATGTTTAGACCTATTAAATGTATGTATGTTGTATGTATGTATGTATGTATGTATGTATGTATTTCTGGTGTATGTCATGTCTGATGATGTCTGATATGTAATGTATTATGTATGTAGGTATGTATGTATGTATTTATGGATGTATGTATGTACTGTATACATTGTAATTATGGGGGAGTCTTGGAATATTCATAAGCGTGTTGACTTCTGGCTTAAAGAACTTGGTTTTCTACAGGTGCAGTAAAGCGATTGCTATACCATTAGCATCATGCAGCCATTGGCTCAACTTGTTTTGAAAAAGCGCGTCAAAAGCGTAATCCAGCGTCATTAGCGCGATGTTTTTTGCTATATGCCATTTGCGGGGTTAGGTTTTTGTTCAGTCGCTTGGCTTTGCTTTACAGTCTCCTCTCGATTTTCTCCATTGAGCAAAAATTATTGCATATGGATATATTTCGCTTGGAATTATAATATAGTTATATTATTTACTGTGGTTCATATTTGCAATAAAAGAAGAAGATATGCGATGTATTCGTGTCCGTATAATGTATGTATGTAGTCTGTCATGTAATGTCTGTCTGTCTGTATGGTAGTATGTATGTGTCTAAAATGTGAAAAGTGTGGTCCTTATGGACGTGACAAAGGGAAAAAAATAACCCCACCGTGTGCTTTCGTGATTTCAGCACTTTCTGTTTTATTCATTGATCCACTAATATCCTTGAGAAAAGCTTATTTCCTCAAATTTGAGCTAATCCCGACCTTGCGGTTTGTGTTATGAGCATTCCCATAGGCTAAACTGTCCTGTAAGTTCTATCCGTGTACGGACAGAAAATACAAAATTACGAATTTCTTACAGATGCTACCGGGGGAATTTGCACGTAAGATTGGCACACGAGGATTACAAGGCTAACGTTTAAATGATTAAAAATATGATTTGTTAGGAAATCGGGATCACGATGCCCCTTTAATTGTACTTATTTTACCCTAACCCCACACTGGTGTGTGTGTGACCTTTAATAGCGCTAGTTTACGTGTCACTTTCCTTTATATATTTTTTTCTTCCAAACAACTGCCCCCGAGCAACTGCCCGCCTCGGTAAAGGAAGACACGGGAAAAGAAGCTTTTGTCAATATAGGCCCTTGTCAGTTATCATTTTAACATACATTTATCTGAAGACTATTTAGCTTTGTTAGCTATATTTAAATGCTGGCGAAATCGATTTGCCTATCCAGCGAATTCGAATGAACAGAAATTAAAACGATAACCTGATTGTTCAATGTCCATTCAATCGTTCGAATACGAATTTACCAATATAAACGAAATTGAGTGTACATTCGGGAAACCGATGCCGTTTTTTTTCACGATCGAATACACTTTAACATAGGAAATTGAATTATTTCTTTGTTAAATGGAAAAACGCGATTTTCAACGTTCATTCCCATTTCGCACGAAATTGAATACATATTTTACAAATAATTTGCACATTTTTGTTATTTTGTTTACGCTCTTAACCTTATATTTTAAAATAAGTATCCCATAATGCATTGTTTTTGCAGGATGGCCCTTTCATGGCAAATGGGTGTAACTCGAGTTACGCCCTTTTGCCAGAAAAGTGCCGCCCCCCCCCCAAAAAAAAGAAATAGAAAAAAGGGAAAAGGAGGAGGACAGAGAATCAGAAAGGCGTTGGAGAGATAACATTACAGGTTACTTAAGACAACAGCTTGGTCAAAAATAGCAGATCAAAATCCAATGGAAAATGCTAGGGAGGTTGACCAGCAGTGGGTGACATATCCTGATGAGATGAGCTCCGATGATAGGCCCTATATTGTGTCATTTGGGGCAATTCCGTGACCGCGTAAGCAGAGCCATCATTTTCTCAATGGATTTGTCTTCTATGAAGGTTAAGAACGATTAAGGAGGGGTGCCCCTCGAGAAAGTGTGGCGGAACCAGGAGGGGGCAAATCCATAATACAGGGTCAAAAATGAAAATGCTTGGACTGCCGTAAAAGGAACCCAAGTGTTGCTTCTTGTTACAAGTATTAAAAAAAGGGGTATAGTTTGTACTACTTACAAGGTATGGTTCCGATATACAAAATTCGTCAAATGTCAGTCACAAAGGTTAATCTAATATTGCCACGGATTTCTTTAAAATCGTCCTCAAATTGTTACCTTTCCACAGGGATTGTACCAAAAGTCGTTTACACTCTCATTTGTATTTGTTTATTGAGATTAATTAATGACAATTAAGGTCACCCTATGACCTCTATTGATCTCCAATTTAAAAATAGTTAATGGTGCAAAATGGGTTTTTGTTGCAGTCTCTGAGGAAGATGAACAATTTGAGCTTTTTTTGAGAATTCGGAGCAATATTAAGTATTTAACCTTTTCGTGATGACTTTGACATTTGACATGTTTGTTATCTCTCCCATAACCATAGAATTTTAAGTAGTAACAACCTTTTTTTTAATCCTTGTAACAAGCGAATGCTTGATTACCTTTTTACAGGCAGTCCCGCTTTTCACATTTTGACCCCTGTATTATAATTTTCCCCCCGCCTGGATTCCCCCACCTTCAAATGTGTTCATTAACCTTCTGAGAAGACAAATCCACTGAGAAACCATGCTCTGCTCTCCACGGTCAAGGAATTGCCCCAAATGACACAACTATAGGAGAGTAAACTGCACAGAACAGCTATTTCACGAATAAGTTCGGTTATAAGATTAACCGGACAGAATGTACCATTCGCATGTGTAGTATTGAGTAATAAACTCTATAAACTTACTTTTTCTGAACGCTTTTGTGTAGAAGAGGGTGTCCACGCACTTACAAAAATGCAAATGGTGCGCCCGCAGGCGGAGTGCCCCTCCGCTTGTCATTGGCGTTTTGGCCAGACCCCCTCATATAATGGTTGCTGCGGGGGGTTCGCCACTCTTCCCGCACAGCCGAGTTCTGTTTTGCATTCCCCAGCATAATGCTGGTACCCATTTATACCCTGGGTGGAGAGGAGTAACAGGTAAAGTGCCTTGCCCGTGCACAACACATTGGCGCACAGCGGGGCTCGAACCCACACCTTATGCTTCTGGGCGAAACCTGATCCACTGCACCACAGTGGCCCTCGTCTTCCAATACAATTTACAAATGAAGAGCCCGCTCATTACTCTCATTACTGAATGGTTATCAATTTGTGATTCATCTTGGGGATATTTTGGATATTCTGCCATATGTGTTCATGACGTTTCGAGAGACCTTTTTAGACCTCAGGTTAAAAAGTATATGCGCAATGATAACTGGGAAACTCCGGTATGGTCTCGGCTATCGGAAGCTGAAAACAGACTTTAAATAAGACTTTCCGTTGTTGACGTGTTGGTTGGGTTGTTTTATGTTAGTAATGTTTCGCCATGAGTCATCCCGGAATTGAGGGTTGAAAAAGTACTCCAAATAATCATAGATTATGCACGATATATTTGACTAATTTGAGATGTACTATCTGGGTCGGTATTACTTAGACATTCCTGAACCCCCATTGTCATCATTGCAAGGTGATATTTAATTTTAATAAGGTGACATAGCAAATATGCCTGGCTATTTTCCGGCAGTGGACCAAGTTTGAACTGCGAATGCAATGGGAGTAGTGATTGCTGTCATATTATATGCGCGGAACGTGCCTGTGGGGCGGTCAAGCATGGTTTGCTAGACCCGTCCCATGTACACACATAGTTAACTGCTTCGGTGTGTATACTTTAGTCAGTCACCCGAATGTACTACACATGCGCGGATTGCCGTCGGTGACTAGGGGGTAGGTGACTTGTCCCTATAATTTCTATACAGTGCTCAATAGAGGAGGTTTGTTTGGGCCACGGATGTGCAAAAACAGTTGCAATACGCCACCTGAGTTTTAACAAACTGTAAGATAAGCTATGATAGTAACACGTAGGTGGAAAACCCCGCGAAACTCCATGCGTTTTAATTAATGTATTTTTATTTTGACAAAAAACTCAAGTACAGAGTTTGCCTAAAAAATCACTTGATTACCAAAACATTGTAACACTTAGTTAAAGGCTGGTGTTTTGTAAAAAATACTGAGTAAGATAGGATATCTTAAAAACGAAGCATTTATTGGACAACTTTGAGGCTTTACACCTCGTTCAATCAAGGATATTTTACTACATGTACGACCAAAGGGGGGAGGGTACCATCCCCGTGTTTCATAATTAAGCACGACAAACATCATTTTGTTGGTATCAGGGTGTAGTACATCCTTTATTCAAGTCAAGTACAAACATATCAAGCTTTAACAATATGACGTCATAGTGACGTCATCACTGAGAGCTTATTTTGAAGCAACTTTAAAAGCAAATCGCACCAAACATACAAGGGTTTTTTTTTTCGACCGTTTTTGCCATTATGCAAAGCACAAATTGGGCCTAAAGAGGGGGTTCTAAAGTAAGCATACCAATGTTATTAGCTCTAAAAAAAGAAACCAAAATTATTGTCAGGATTGGCTTACAGTAGCAAATCATACGTAACATAAAAGTATCATTTTTGGCAGATTTACACAGTAATGTATAGGAAGGTTGGCAACCAACAATACCTTCCGAGCTTTGACGGCACACCCTGAAACTCCATGAAGGTGGTACCCTCCATTTGTTGTCGCTAAAATGTCCGCCAAATGATGAACTTATTAAAGTACATTTAAAAAGCCTGAGTATATTCGTTTGCGTGTTTGTGTCGACCAGAAAAACCGGGGATCATCAGTTGGGGGTGCGTGGGTGGTGGGGTGGGGGTGGGAACCCAATTTGGTTGGACGAGAGGGTTAAAAAACTAAAAGACAGCGCCATGAAAAAATGACTTTGAGGTACATGGTTTGTCATAAGATAAAATGACAATAACATTTTTTGTGTCATTCATTATTTAAAGAAACATTAAACCAAGAGACAACTGTGACTCGTTCTGTTTCAAACGAAAATGGCTGCTACGACCAGTAAGTAACACATTAAGTAAATATATATAAAGGTAGGATTTTTTATTCCTGTAGTCATTAAAAAGGTTTTTGGGGCGTGTCGACAATTCCATTTCTTCTGAGAGTTGTTCAAGAGACTTGAACAAATCTGGCAGGAATTCAAATAAGAAAATTGATACGAATAAAGTAATTATTACTCACCGCAGAAAGTTCTTTACGTCACGAAAGAAGATTTGACTCTGATACGTTAAATGTATCTACCAAAAAACGTGGCAACGTAAAAACGAACACCCAAGTTTTAAAAAAAGAGTACGGAGGCCATGTAAAAGTTGCACTCACGTTGTGTGTCGTTTGTATCATAGCTGTTTTTGTTTTATTACTGTTTTTTGGGCTTTTTTGCTGTTTTTGGTGGTTTTTTTTAGTTGTGTATTTTGAAAAACTTGGTTGTGGCAAACTACCGTGTGGTATTTAATTCGTCTTGTTCCAGACACTGAATATTTGACAGCTTGGGTCCAATCATAAGTATTTTCGAGTGAGTGTTGGTCACTCATAAGAAACTACAATGTTTACGTGGGCGCTAATCCTCATTTTCACCAGCCTCGATGTTCATGACACTTTATCAGTTTTTGATGACATTGACACCCAACAAAGGAATCGATAGCGTCTCTCAGACTTTACGACAATCTATTCAATTGAATCTGGTATGAAAAATTTACATATTCGATACAAAAATAAAAGTTCAGGTTTTGGGTTAAAATGGTTTAAAGCATCTTATTATGTTGAACAAGAGGGTTGAGCATGGTTCGCTGGTATAAGAATTGTTTAGTTTTTGATCTGTCAATAAATCCCCCCATGGAGTTGTACCATCGACCATATGCATTACTGACAGGAAAAAAAAAGGACTATAGTGGTAATGATAATTATATCATCAAAACATATCATCGGCACATCTGCGTGGTGGTGGCTGTTTGGACGGAAGGCGGTACTATGTGTGATTAACAAACGTGTTTTAAACTTAAAACAATACAGATTTGAAAGTGTTTATATTCTTAAGCGATTTGGTAAGCAAAATAACACGGATGGGTAACAAGAAAGATGAGAATAAAATTGATAACAAGCGTACTTCGAACACTAACACTAGTCACTTTTAATAGGAATTTACCTTCTTACGATATAATGAAATTCGTGTTATTTACCGACTACTTTTTCTTTTAATAATTAAAGCTGTATATTTGAGTATGAACGATGTCGCAATTTCGAGCGGCAAACAAAACGAGGGGCTGAAGCAGTTGATGTGTACACACAACAAACCTTCAACAATTAGCTCGCACATGTGAGTTTACTGATACAGACCAGGAGGTAAAGTCAGTATCATTACTGGGGCTGTACCTCTATAGGTTAGGGACGAATTCAATACTCAACAGGCGGACCGTTTTCTGGTTCTGCCCGGTTTCGCCGCGGTTCAATTAATCATGAGTTTGCTGAATTACTATTCGGAATTAAGGGATGTCAGAAGAAGATGATGCGGATTAAATGAAACAGCCTGAAACGCGGGCAGTAAACCGAAAGAGCCGCGGTTGAGGGATTGATTTGCTCCTACGTGTAGATATGTATTGCGTAAGGATGCTATCGCTCGTAAAAACTGCTTTGATCAAACACGTGGCCCTTACAGTGGCCGTCACGGGACCCACCCGGCTCTGAGGGGGCAAATTTCCCCCTTTTTTGATTATTTTAATTAATGTCGCCGGCGGGGGGGTCAAAAGGTAATTTTTCACGGTCAGAGGGCTAAAAAACGGCTATGAATTTAGCATGATTTTGCAAATTTTTTCCCGGCCAAAGGCGTCAGGGGGCCAGCGCCGCACCCCCCTGCCCCCGCCCTGTTACGCAACTGGTGAAAAGCAACAACAATGGAACAAAAAGACATCAATAAGCTGTAATATTGTGCGCAGTTTCCCAAGCAGTAAGAGCAAACAAAATTATTAGGCGCAGGCCACAAAGAAGGATTACAAAACCCCAAACATCCAAACATGTTACTTTGTGGGGAATTCAACCCCATTCTGGAGTGTGTCCTGCAAAAGGTGAAAATACAAAAAAGCGTGGGTACATGTGGTAAATTGGACCACTTGCCAGAGTATGTCAATCCAAGCTGAAAAAAGTGAAGCGAAAAAGGCGTGAATCAGAAGCTTAAAGGGTGAAGAGCATAAGCTAAAAAAGATGAAAGCAAGGTCAAAAGCTAGTTCATAAATTGAACGCTCACGAAAACAAAATCTGATGAGTGCAGATAGATATTAGGTTGTAGGAAGTGTTAAATGAAGTTGGCGCCCAGAAAAAAAATAAAAACTATAAAAAAATTACTCTGAATGATTCGAGCCAAGAATCGTTGACAGGTGCTTATGACACTGGTGCTAGTGTAAACATTACTGAGCAAGGAAAGAAGAAACATATGATGAGAACCCAAAACAAACCCAATTTTGGCGCACACCCGGCAACACCTCAACTATTTGTCATACGGCAGGCGATAAGACCGCGAGAGTGTAGGAACATTGCGGAAGCCAAGTAACATCATCTGCAAAAAGATGGGGTCGAAAATTTTGTCACTGAATGCAATGCCCAAAACCTCCAATAGTATCCCTAAAGTAAGGTTCATCTGTGAAATGTTTTTAAGAGATAGTTGATTTCAACTCGCGACTCTCTTGCCCGTTAGTTATGGGTTATGTCAAACATTTTTACCAAAATAGGTGAGTATCGTAGGGGAGGGGGGGAAACTGGTTTTTCGGGAGTCAAAGTTCAATAACAGGGGGTCAAATTTTGAAATTAGATCCACCAATCATGTTGAAAAGGATTACCAAGTAATGTTTATCATAAGGATTGCCAAATAAAGGTATAGTTTTGTCTAGCTGCGGCCAAAGTTTGGAGTTATATTCTAAAAACCAGCAAAAAATCAATAAACGTAAGGATCATTTTCAGTGGTACATGGGGTCAAATTAAAAATTACTCCGACTTTGGACAAACAGAAAAATGGTGCGAAATAGTCTAGATGGAGTCATAGGATAAAAAATAAGGACATAGTTTTGCGTGTCTTTAACAGGCTTACGACAATAACAGTTTTTGTTAACTTACTCATTAAAAAATAAACAAGAGACAACTGTGACCCATCTGTTCAACGACAATTGCTGCCTACGGCCAGTACCAGGTCAACACCATTAATTATATACATGTGCATTGATAATAATCATCAAAACCTATCATTGGCATATCTGCTTGGTGGGTCTTGTTGGGATGCTGGATTGGGTGTGGGTGTTTTAAACAACAACAAACATATTTGTGAGAGTGATTATAGCTTCTTAAGCGACTTTGTAAGAAAATCAACGGATGGTTGTAAAAAGATGGAAATTAATTGATTAAATTAAAAATGATGTGGACCCCGGGGGCATCTCAACTTTTCAGGGGGGTTGTGCGGCCGATTTCTCAACTGGGGCGCTGCGAACTCTATTTGGTCTGCGAAAGTAGGGCTTGGGAAATGAAATTTAAAAAACATTATCATCTCCCAGGCAGTTCCCAGGAGATTTTAGCTCCTGAGGCAATTCATTCCCAAAAGGGCATTATAAGAACTGATTTTACTTTTTGGGGGGTCTTGGGAACTGTGGAGAGACGAGGAATGGGAGGTCTTAAGGCGTGCAAATACCCGTACCCCATTTCCAATGTCAGTGCCCCTCTCCGGTTGAGTGATAGATTATAAGCTTTACGATATAAGGAAATTCGTATTAATTTACCGATTATCTTTTCTTTTACTAATTTAAGCCTGTCATCTAATTCGACGCCTCCGTCAAGTGTTCGTCGGCCGTGCACAGCGGAAATTCAGGTTGTGTAAACACCAATAGCAAGAGATTACATCAAGAATGGTGTGTGTGATGATGAAATATCGAGATATTTGGGACAGAGTTCCAGCGAGGGGGTGATCAAGGGGGGGGGGGGCGAGGGTCTCCGTATGGACATCAAAATTTTGTTTTCGGGCTGTGTGGCCGCTTTACGCGTGGGATTTTTTCTTGACCGAAATTTGTTGTAATTGTCAGACTTTTAAATACGCTTCTTTTTCATACCAAAAAATGTAAATCGCCAAGCGTAATTTGAGTTAATTAGTGGGGTGGGGGGGGGGAGGCGCCATGGCCCCCCGACGCCGGGGGGGGGACTAACGGAAGTCATCTGAGAATTTTTAAAAAAAAATTACTGTTAATATTCCACTTTTTTTTTTGGTGATATATGTGCACATATACATACTTACTATAATACATAATTAACCTTTATGGCTGAACACTGATTTCAATTGAGGACGTTGTTAAACCGTTACGGTCCAAACTCTATGGGACAATGACGTGGTATTTTGAAACACACATAAAATCAAGATTTCTAAATCTGCAAGTTTTGTGTTAAATATAATTAGTTGGTTTTCTAGAGTAGATATCAACATAGTTTTTTCAAAAAGTTTGATGTAAGTGTGAGGCTTATAGAAGTCTTCCACCTCACTCATGCCTAACCTATAATAACATGTTTTAGTTCCCGTAGTATCCTCATTCAGATCAATTTACTTCCCCTACCTCAAAATACTCTTCCAAGTGTGACCTATAACTTTATGCATACATATCCAACATGCATGTCCTTCTTTAGATATTGAGAAAGTATCCAGAAATTTGAAATGGTCTTTGCCATTCTCGGCAAGATAGCCGCTAATCTAAAGGTGGAAGACTTCTATTGGAATGTTCTGCCTTGTTTGCCCAATTTTTGCGTGTTTTGAAAACAATGTTATGCCCTTAATTTGCAGCCAAAATAATAAATTTAATTTTTAGTGCTGATTTATGTTGGCTTATGACTCTTTACATATGGTATCAAATTTCCTTATGGTGGGGTCCCATGAACCCCCCCACCCCCCTGGGGCACTAACGGGAGTGACAACCCCTTGGTCACTTAAAGTGTTAAGGCACTTCAACAAATAAGGGGCCTTGCAGTTTTCTCATGTTTCATCGGTGAAAGGTAACATAAGGGGGAAAAGCTTAAAATTGCTCCAAATCTTGTTGAAAGAATTAACGGAGTGGCCGAGCTTTGGAAAAGGTTTTATAGTTTTAGAGTTACCCCTCCCCCGTACAAACAAACACAAACCACCCTTTTTTGAAGGATAAAATGGATAATTTTAAGAAAGTGATTTCTAGGCCGAAAATGAATTTTGGGCTGCAATTTAAGCGAAATTATTGTTTAAATTTTGTTTAAAGTAAAAATATTAAAATCTTATTTTTATGGTATCCTTTTTGTTATTGATATAGGTTTTATACATTGCATAAAGGGTTCAGGTAATACTCGTTGTGGTGACATGTGATAAAAATGATGTTTTTTTAGGAAGAAAAGCGATTTGGGGGCTAAAATTCTTAATAATTAATTATACTGAAATCAAATAACCCTTTATATGCTGATAGCATTCATTTTAATTTTGTCATGATCCATGGTCTTAAAGGTGCGTGTTCCGATCGTCTTTGGGACCCCCATGATTTACCCGGGAGTAGTATCGATTTTGATATCAGATGAAAGGCCGTATTTTTCTCATTGTCGTCCTGAAATTTTAGCCCTCATATCCATTTCATTCCCAAGATATAAACAAAAACACGCCGTTTTAGTGGTTAACCATCAATATTAGCACATTATTGAACAGGGTTTTGCAACATGCATTATTGCGTCTACCATCAAAACCGCAAGTTTGTTTCCCACTGTACTTAAAATGGTCTATGTGCAAGTGCCAGGCTCTCATATCAAGTAGAGAACACAATACACATAACTCGGAACAATCACCTTTAAGTGTCTAAGTCTATGGGAAAGACCAAGGTGAATTTGAACTTTCTGAGAAACATACAAGATGGTTTAAAATTTGGCTATATATTGCTATAATTGTTAGAATTGGTTAGTCCAGAGTAGATATAATCTAGTTGCTGAGGATGATCTAGTTGCTGAGGACGAATATATGAGAACCACTTTTTTTCCCAGACTAACAATTTCAATTGGCCATCGGTAGGTCAAAGGTCAAAGTTCGAATTTTCATTTTTATTATCGGTATGTGGTTCTTACGTTACCCCAATTTATTTGTATTAGTTTCGTGATCAAACTCCCAACTAACGGATTTTTTTTAGCTTAGGCACTTAAGTGCTGAGTGAGAGATACACGTCTTAGACCATTAGAAAACTAATTAATTTTTGTTTGGTAATTATTCTTAAAATTAAATACGGCAGCCCATCTGTATATATCGGTATAATATATCTATCAATTTAGAAATAGTTGGTAAACGTACAAATTAAAATAATGTTTGATATCATTAGAGGCTCATAGCCGCTAATTTTTGTTTTATTACTGATTTTGAAATTCAAAAGGTCTTCTAAAAAACGCCTTGAAAGATTTTAGGCGCCATCTTGACTTTTTTAAATACCAGCTCTGAGCTTTATTGGTTCTCATGATTCTCTTGCTGTCATTAACATTTTCATCATAATTTTGGGATGATATATGGCGATTTCTAAGTTTATTTTTACAAGGGAGGGCAGTAAAGAAATCCCAATTTTAGACGCCGCCATTGGTTTAACACGTAAAAGCGAAATCCTGATGAAAAATTCTGATTTTTCACGTTGTCAATGAATGTTTTCTTATTCCAAAACGTTGGAGCCGAAGAACCAACTCCACTGTAGGGGTTATTTCTGATTTTTTGTATGAATAACGGAGGAGGACGAGGTCGTATGTGGGACATGGGAACACCCATCTACCCATATCAAAGCACTCCAATTGGTTTGTGGTTTGCTTTGCGTTTCGCCGTAAATTTCTTTATATTGGGGTGTGCGTTGCTATGAATTAACAGGGGTTTGTCTGCCATCGTCTGTTTTGTTAGGCGGACTGCCGGTATAGTCATTTTAACTACAGGCCTGTCTCAAAAAAAATGGTACAATCAAAACCTATTTTTTTCATATTATATCCAACATAAGTAAGTGTATTTTGTACATCACTTAAAGGAAAGGACCATGCTGTCCAGGATGTTTTGTTTCATCTCATTTGCTTGTTTCACTCGAGAGATAACTCCAGTTTCCTGTGGAATAAAAAATCGAGTTTGTGCCACTTTCTGGTTGAGTGAAAATGGTGAACGAATTAGTTAACATAAGTTATTCCAAGGGGGTAAGCCCATTCAAAACCAGTCGTCCGTGCTGGGCGCTGACATTTTGAATATTGCACGAATAATTATTAGTTTGGGTGTCCTGTAAACATAAGGCAATTCGATACAACATCCGCCAAATACTTTTTTGGTTTGTTGGTTTATTGGGTGGTTAACTTTTGTCCTCCCCATTGGCCACACAACGAATGAAATGAACGTCTGTCGTCTTGGATTTTAATAAACCGCCTCAATGAATACATCTTTTTTCACCTACGCGCGCATTGCTTATGAGAAAAAAGAGTATCTTGGCACAATGATCCAGTGCACTATTATTACAACACCTGGCCACCTCTAAAGAGATATCAATTTTGTAATCACTACCGAGTAGTGTATAGGCCAAGCGGCACCCACATTATGTGGAAGAAGCGAGGCCGCAAGCTTTCTATTGTGGTACTCATGTGCTCTCTCTATTGTGGTCGGCAAAACATGCGAGACGATGAATTTCTAAGATTACGTAACGTTTTTGCTCTCTTCTATATAGAACCTCTTTGAGTTATTCACACTGAACAGATATGAAGTTCTTTAAAAAGGGATAACTTCATAAAGAAACTCTGAAAGATACGAAAACAGTTGCGTAATGATGGAAGTTATGATCAGAATTTCCGCGCTTGATAATGGGAATAACATTCGACATACGGTTGTTTGTTAGAAGAGAACAATGAGGGGTAACATCCGCCGGCGTACGGCAACCTGGAGGAGAGAGGTTTTTTATGGTCTTGAAGTATTGAAACGCAAATCCTACCAACTCTTTGATACTTTGCTTCCAAATTCATTGTTTTTATTGACTTCAACAATTAGTAAATGCCACAAGATAGTGCAATATTTTAAACCATTTGTTTTTTAATTTGGAGCTTTATTTTTGGTTGCAATATCACATTCCTTTGGCATGATTTTAACAGATAACCAAATTTTGTAATTAATTCAAAGCTCCATTTCATTGACGTGCATAAATTTGTAATTTTATTTATAGTTTTATCATGACTGGTGTTCTGTTGCCTATTAAAACGTGTGTCGATAAAACTCATACTTCTTTTGTTTCTTTCTACCTGTGTTTGTTTCTTTATCAATTGAATCCTTTTGTGAGCTTCAAGACACATGGCCTAACTGGTCGAAACAACTCTGCCCCTGGCATCAAAGTGGCACAAAATCGATTTTGTATGATCGGCCTAAATTGATTATGATCTCTAATTGACAAAAGCGAATAAGAATGAAACACGCCATTGGAAGCCTGGTCTTTTTTCTTTAATATTATGCCAATAGAACTGACTATTTCGAAATTTCATTTTACCAATGTGTTTTTTTTCTGATTGTACATTTTTTTGAGACAGGAGCTGTATACTTACAGACAAACATACCGATCCGATTTTGTAATGGTCAAGGACCTTTATTTCTGATTAATATTAGTAATTTTATATATACACCTAAAATAGCAGGATACAGCACTTTTTATGCTTTACAGATCTCTAAAGTGGCCATCCTGGCTGCCCTTTGGACTTGAAGCAATGAGAATACAAATAGAAACAAAGGTTTATAATGTTCTAGAACCACATCTTTTTCTGTAATGGCGATCATAATTTGCATAAACTTACATACAAAGGGGTGTGTGGGACGTCTCTGAATTTTGTAACATAGCTTATCGTTTTGTATGCATTTTTCGGGGTGTTTTACATTGAAAGAGACATTGATTAGAATTGATTTTGGGTTGGATGCACGGGATCCCCTTTACCCACTACACTATAAGTGGCTAATTGTCCAAAAGGTTGCTCTGGAAGCTTGGGTCATATTTGGTGTCAACTGCTTGATGTTCAAGTAGGAAGATTTTAACACGAAAAACAGTTTTGACAATAAATTCGTTCTGAAATTGGCATCGCATGTAAGTGATCTAAGATAGGAGTGATGTGATTAGATATTGGTTGCTGACAGATCATCCGAATATAGTTTAGAGTGGGTAGAAGGGTCCTCGTGCACCCCCCTTAAATCAATTTCTAATCGAAGTCTCTATATCAGAAAAAATGCGTAGAAAACGATTATCTCTGTTTAAAAAAAATCAAAATTGTTCCCACGTGCCATTTTTAGGTAAATTTATATGCAAATTAGGATCGCCATTACACAAGAAAAATATAGTTTTTTTTCACCGGATCTCAACCCCCATAACACAAATTTTCTCTAGAGCCATTAGACCGCTTGCCATGCAATATTTATATTGTTGTTTTGCTTCTGATCCAAGATGTATCCAACATGGCCGCCTCAAAGATCTACAAAGTCAGAAAAGTTCTAAATGCCTGTATTATTTTAGCGTATAGTCATACAATGAGAAAATAAATTAAGGAATTATGTCTTCGACCATTAGGAACTCATATCTGCCTTTTTTACTTAGTGAGTATATTTAACATCAATACGCGGCCAATTTGTCCGCTTCAAAATGTTTTAAAACTTAGAATTATCCTGTATATTGTCCCCAATTAGAATGAAATGTGAATTAAGTATGAGAATGTGCGTTTGACCATTAAAAAAAAAACCCAGAGCTAGTATTTTTTGGTTTGTTTAACTTTGTTTGGTTAGACAGGCAGATATGAGTTTCTAATGGTCAAAGACATATATTTCTTAATTTATGTTCAATTTTAATACACGGACTAAATAAACAGGCATTAACACTTTTTCTTTGTATATCTTTGAGGAGGCCATGTTGGCTGCCATATTGGACAGAAGCAAAAACAACCAATACAAATATGCATGGCAAGCGGTCTTAATGGCTATTAGAAGAAAAATGGTTGTTTATTGTGGTGCGGATACGGTGAATGAAAAACTATATTTTCTGTTATGGCAGATCCTAATTTGCATCAAATTTACCTAAAAATGGCAAGTGGGAACAATTTTTGAATTTTAAAATAGTTAATCGTTTTTTCTACGCATTTATTATATAGAGAATCGATTAGAAATTGATTTCAGGTGGTGCACGAGACCCCCTTATACCCACTAAACTAATTACACTGTTTTTAAATTGGCAAACGCGTGAGATCTTTCTTGCGAGGCCATAAAGTGCAGGACAGTAGTCATTTTAAAAATACGCGTTCTTACAGTGTGGTGGCATGGGTTATTTAACAGCGAAAACAGTAGATGTGGCGGGTTCACCAGTTTAAAGGCATTTAGATAAATCAAGTAAGTATGTGAATCATGATTTATATTGTATTATTTATTTAGTTATAAATAAATATATTTGTGTTTTTATTTCTCAGGCAACGAATTTGTTTCGCATTCTCGGACTGACTTTACCACCGAGCTGCCTATTTGACAACACTTTAGCGTACACCGTGAATGTAGTTTAACTACTCCAGCCACCAACTTTAGCGACTAATACACATTAACCAGATCTGAACCCGTGACGGTAACTTTGGCAAGTTCCTCAGTCCTTCCACCCGGCTCTGGAGTAAAACAACAAAAATTCATGTTACATCAACAAGCCCAGTTTCGGTACACGTAATAAATAGTTTATTCAACCGAAAGGTGATGGATTTCTAGCACTTCCAACGGCAAGGCTCGGTAAAACCTTTTTCATAGCGTCTTTTGGATCCACTCGCTCTCGCTTTTCATATTTTGCAATCAGTGCCATTGAAGAACAAACTCATTGAATAAACTAAAGACGGAACAACATACACGGTCATTACGCAATACGAAAGTTACCAGCGAGAGGTCAGCGATGACCCGACAGGTACTCGTTTAGTGGCAAAAAAACCCATTTGTTGTAGCCGCTTCAGAATGTTCAATTCATTCCACAGAAAGTTCGACTTATTGTGATTCTGTGCTTGACAAAACATCAGTTCAGCAACTCGGTAACGAAATTGTGGGGGCCCATCATGGGCGTTCCTCTGGCTATTTTGCCGCATTATTGGTGTGAATAAGTCATTACAAATGTAGTTATCTCGAGTAATATTTCTGACGTTATGCCCTAAAATGCAGGCGAAAATATATGATGTTATGATGTAGGGCGATAGTAGTACGTTCTGGCAAATATCATCGGACCGCCTGTGTTGGTAAGCAAGATATGAAAGTCTCCCATCGGTGTATGAAGGCGACGGCGTCGATGGTAAAGTTTCCAGCAATAGATTTTCTTTTCTTTCTAGTAACATCACTTTCCCTGTAATTCCGTTGACGGTGTTTGGAACCCAAGTATTACGGGCACGTTTTGGTTAAATCGCCTTACGCGTCCAAGGCCTCCTTTTACGGTTCACCCATGACTTGAGTGGGAATTATTGAGCGGCGAGAGCGGTAATATGTGCGTATTACGTAACACCAAGTAACAACGGGTGTACATCACTAGAACACCTGGAGGCAACATTTTACGGGGTCGGTGGTTTACGCATATGGGATCAATATTCGTGCACATAATCCCGCTGATTCAATTTGCGTAGAGGTAAAGTTAAGTGTATTTCCACGTACTCTAGGCGTAAAAAACACCTAATTTTAATTAGCATCTGGGACTCGAACGTGCAAATAACTGTAATAGCGTCTTTGCAACTGCTGTGAGTCCCACTGCCAGTTAAAACGAATTTTTATCGTAATTTTTAAGTGTTCTAATAATTGTCCATGCCGTATAAGCAATCAGATTGGAAAATGCATGTAGTGGGAACGGCTGCTTGTTCAGATCACAACTACTAAATATATCTGGTCTGTGGCACCCTCTACCTAAAAGTGTTTAAAAAGGGTAAAATATGTCGCCAGGTCAGGTTAAAATAAAAACTAGTAAACACGGGAATTTCCTGGGCATATCTCTCTAAATGTAAAATAGCTAAAAACCGAGTGTTCGAACAAAGAGTGTAAACCACTCATAAATAGTTGCATGTGTTGTTAATCCCCTTCCACAAAGAGAGAAATCACTGAACTTCCTTTCACTCCAAAAAGAGTGGAAAAAGAGTTCGAGTGAATACCACTCTAAAATGTGTTGGCCTTCATTTAACTCTTTGAGTGGTGGGGCCATTCACTCTTTTAAAGTGAACGTCACTCCTTTTTAAGTTATATTTAGTAAAGAAACTATAAAATGTGAATGTATGAGTACTAGTAATTCCCAGGTGACGGGTTGGTGAATCTATTTCATGACACTGACGAAATCAATAGTTTTTCACTAATGATGTCCGAGTTTATTCTTTTTTGCTGCCCTGTTTATTTGGAAGTGGATGTCCGTAAAAGAATTGTAGTATGTTTTTCATCTCATTTCCTGGAATCTTCTAAACTTCTCGATGAGCTTGTAATGTGTCCATAGGCAAGGGTGCTAGTGGTCCGTTATGAGTATACATTGGCGGGCCATCTTGAAACACTTGCATGACCGAAATCAACCCTTTCCCGCCATTCACTTTTCATAGGAACATTGTCCACGGTGATGTGTCTTAGGTTCCTAGTTAGTCCAGAAACTTTCGGGTCTCTGTAGCCAGAAGGCGGAAAGAAATAGTCATAGTGATTTGTTTTCAGGGATACTTTGCTATGTGATTGAGGAGTAAAACAATCAAAAGCCCAAATAGCCCCCTCGTACATTGATGAATAAGGGTTAGGGTTTAGACAAGGGTAACAATGATTCAATTGAGCACTAAAAAATCTTGACTATTGTATTTATGGGTCTCACTGATTAAACAAATATATTAGTTTGCCTAACTTTCGACATTCAGATTTAGGAATACAGGCAAAATGTCCATGCATCATATTAGGGTAAAATTTTCACTACTCAAAATATTTCCAATATTGAAAACAGGTTGGTATTTATTATTCGACAGAAAAATCTACATCTGTTAATGGACCTTAATATAGGGTCAGCGATTGTGATCTTTCCATAGACCCTGTAGTAACATGTCATTATGAGCACTATAACTATGCAAGGAAATACTTGACTGTTTATATATGTATTTTCAGTTTTTAAAAACAACAAGATGAAAACACATGGACACACTTTTGAAAAGAAATGAAGCGTCTGAAACTTATCCCAGTATGACCTGAACCACTATTCCCAATAGTAATACACCATTGGTATCGGGCATTCAAACTTTTTAATCTTATGCCATGGCATTTATATTTTGCCGAATTGGACCAATTATAAGGAAACGATCCAGAATAAATGCAAGCTATGGATTATTATTTCCGGGTGTTTTTTTCTATTTATATCTTGGATCAAGTTGCTTGATGGTCAAGAGAGGCAAGATAAAAGAAAACGATAGAAAATGCTGGAAGAGGTCACACACAGGAGGGTGCATAGCCTGATGATGATGATGATGATGATGATGATGATTATGAGGATGAGGATGATGAATACGTTTTATAATGATTTGCCTAAAATATCAGGAGATTACCAAAACATGTAATACTTAAGTTAGAGACTGTTTTGCCATGAAAATATATCTGAAAATGGCGTCAAACACCTGCGTTAGGATGTGATAGCTTAAAAAGGAAGAATTTCGACACTTGAGACTTAGCGAAAATGAAAATAGCGCCCTCAAAAGTGACAACTTGAGGGACGTAGTTTTGCCACACGATCAATGGACAATAACAGATATTGGTCATTAATATTTCAACAGTAAATCAACAGACAACTGTGACCCATGGGTTTAAACGACCAGGCCTGCTACGACCAGAAGTAACACAGTAATAATATATAGTGGGATTATAATTAATCATCAAACATGTAATAAAGTCATGTCTGCTTGTTGGGGATTGTTGGGAGGGATTAGGTGTGGGGTTCAACAAACGACGTTTAACACTAAGTGACCAAGGGGTTTTCACTCGGTGGTGCCAAGGGGGGGGGGTCCAGGACCCCTCCCCCCTTAAAGGAAACCACTTTCCAGAGGGAATTTTTGACAAAATTTATACCACGTTTTAAGGGTCATAAGACAAACACCAAAAAAAAAACAATAAAACTGAAATTTGTTCATTGGGATGCAAATGGGGTAAAACATTGTTTCAACACGCGGAGAATTGGGCAAAAAAGCCGGAAATTCAAAAGAGCCTTGCGCTTCATCCAAAAACCTTTAGAAAACGATTTATGTTGATATAGACAGAGAAGAAACCCCCCCACAATTACATATATTAACAAAAGTTGAAAACTTGAAGGTTTTAGGATCCTGTATTTTTAACGGGTGTTGCCAAAACACGTCATTTTCCCATAGACTTTGTACAGTAACGGTTTAGCAACGTCCACATTGAAATTGTTTGTTTTCAGCACATAAAGGGTTAATTATTTTTAATGTTACTATTAATTGTTTACTTACATGTATGTGTGAACATATATCAGCCAAAAAAAATTTACTTTGGTTCTTGATTTTTTAAAATATTCTCAAATGACTTCCGTTAGTGCCAAGGGGGGGTCCATGGGACCCTCACTAATTAACTCATTAACGGCTTGGCCGATTTTATTTTTTTTTGTATCAAAAGAAGCGCATTTAAAAGTCAGACAATTACAAAAAATTTCGGCGCAAAAATCCCACGCGTAAAGCGGCCAGCGCGAAATTTTTTTTGAGGGTCCCTAGGACCCCCCCCCCCCTTGGTCACTTAAGTGTTAAACTAAAACAATACAGATTTGGAAAGTGTTTATAATTCTTAAAGATGAAAATAAATTTGATAACAATGTGAGGGACTTCAAGCATAACGCCTTGTTACTTTAATAGGATTTACAAGCTTTACGATATAATAAGATTCGTATTAATTAACTTACTTCCTCTTCTTCACCTTGTTCTTCTTTTTTTTAATTATTAAGCTGTATATCCTTCGACGTCTCCGTCATTTGTTTCTTCGCCGTCACCGGAAACTTCAGGTGAGTAAACAACAAAGCAAAGATTTTAGCAAGAATTGTGCGTTTGATGATGAATCTTCGAATTTTGGCACAGGGTTGCAGAAGGGGTATTGCAGGGTTCCCATGTTTCTCAGTGAAAGGTTACATAAGGGAGAAAAGCTTAAATTTGCTCCAATCTTGTTGAAAAGAATATCAAAATTGTTCGTCTGGTTATAATGATTCCAAATTTATATACTTTGTTCATGACCGACCTATGGTTTGTGGTTATGGGTGAAAACTCTGAAAATAGCCAAAAAAATCCAAGTTCTGGTTGTACAGGGTTATAAAAAATGAATTTGCTCAACCGTGGTAAGAAATATCTGAAAATAATCAAACCAAGTGAATTAAAGAATATTTTGCAATTCCACACGTTTTATTTCCGAGATGGATAATATTAGGACACTAGCCGCTGCACTCAGCTTGTAACCGTATGCATTGTCACTCTTTTCCACCGCATGATTTATGGACAAGCACCAGATCTCCTCAGCCAGCTGCTACCTGAGCTGCTTTCAGTTGATCCTCGCCTTTGGCGCTCAGTCAGGTCTCATGACCTTGCTGTGAAGGTCCCAAGTTCCAACTTGGCCTCCCACAGAAGTTCATTTCTCCCATTCTCTGTGGGCTTATGGAAGGCCCTTCCTGTCTATTGACATCAAAACAGGCATGCAGAGTTTCAAAAAGGGAGTTAAGCGCTATATGGACGCCAATCGGCAGCGTTTTCTAATTTAGATACTGCGTTAATGCCTAGATTAGCCGTGACATAAATAAAACAAAATTTCCAGGTGCATTAGGTCAATTTCAAGGGTGATTTAAATGGTAGTAAAAATAAGGTGTCCCATTAAATAAATAAAGGGTGGTGTTATATATAGGCTTCAATGTCTCAAACGGGGGGGGGGGGGGGGGGGGGATTCCCTCGCTTAGCACCACTTTGGTTTCAGATTCGCCCCTCGGTGGCATGCGTGTTTTCATGTGGCGTGTGGTTTCCTGTCCCTCTCGGCTCGCAGGTTTTTTCGGGTACTCCGCCTTCTCCTGCTTCTAAAAAACTGGGCTTTCTTCCCTTTCATGGAATGATAATAAAGTGAATTGAATAAGTGTGTCGTGACACTCAAAATGACCCACGATTAGTTGAGTGTCGTTAAATACTACTACATCCTCCTACTCAATTGTCCCAATACTAACCGAAGTATTCATTTAGATATGCCTTATACCAATGTGTAATATAATCAGTGGAAATTTCCATGACGATCGCACATGCAAACCAGAGATATAAGAAATGATTTATTTCAAAATCCACCTTTTAAATTTTATTCCACGGTATTAATTATCCTTTTTACATGAAAAGACATTTAACTAATTGACCTGAAGTATGAAAGTCCGTTTACTCGGTGCGGTTAGGGGGTGTAGTATTTGTTGGGCGGGATCCAGCCCAGATGCACAAAAGCTTTTTGACTTTTCTGGTCATTGTAAAAGTTTTTGAATAATACATGAAGAGATACATCCAATCAGTTACATAAACTAACAAAGAGAAATCAAATCTGTTGTCGTTAATTAAATTATAAACACCTAATAGATCCGTGTCATGTTATGGAGGGGATTATCAGTCACATTTATTTACATAAATGAATTTGCCGGCTACGTCAAATATGTGCATTTTGTTCCATTTGGCGTGCAATTTGGTCCATACGGTACTTCTATGCACGCCTCGCGCCCGCGTCTTAAAAAAACGCGGGTCACCTAACACGTACCGCGGATATGATGCATTATGATCTTGTTGATTGCGGTGCAGCAGCGCGTCTCGGAACTTCTTCAGACCAAGTTTAATGCAGACTATAGCAGAAATAAGAAATAGTAGAAGGTAATATAAGTCAAATTTAAGCCTAGCCCTGCAGCACTAGGCCCTGGGTCCAGGGATGGTCCGTAAAGCAACTAGTACTTGACAGCCAGGCTAGGCTAGCTTAGGCTAGCCTTTTTAGCGTTAAGTAGTCAAGCTAGTCTGAGCTTTAATAAACTAGCAGGATCTACTAGTGTTATAGAAAACAACTTAATGACTGTTTTTCATCGATGCATGGAAAGAAATTTTCATTGTTGAAAGGATGAAAATGTGCATAACTCGGCTAACGTCTCGTTGACGGAACCCGTTCATCCTTCTCATGAAAATATTGTACCCATTGCACTCAATAAAATTCAATATTTGTATTCAATACACGAATCGAATTTACAAAATTCATAGGCATCCGTTGGCCTCATATTTTTTACACGTCAATAAACATGCAAAAGTAAACCATAGGAATGTGGCAGCTCTATAAAAAACTATTGTCGGTTAAATATATGCAATTCATTTGGTCCAGATGACGGCACTATATGAACAGCATACCCCTGTCAAGTCCCGGAATCATCATTTAGACATGCACTGGCTAAGTCATTAACTCGAAAGAACGGACGAAAGAAAGCAATCAATACAGCTTAGAATTTATATGAGCGTATCTGCACAATAATATGATTCTGTGTAAGTACATTTGAAATGGTGCGACAAGGTAGCCTTCAATGCGCTATTTAGAGCCATTTGACTCTTGTCAGCGCATGTCAGCATTTTTATTATATCTTGCAAGATGGAAGCGAAAAGTCCTCTTCAATGACAGGTAAACACAATATAACTGATATATACCGTGTAGTATAAAATAATAAGATATATTAAATTAGTAAGATATACACGTCTTGGTTACACGTATCCGTTTGGTAGTCTCACTAAAGCGTCAACCAATAATATATAGACGTAATTTCAAAAATAAACTCATTAATCTTTTGCGGTGAAATTGTTGAAGTATTATTTAAGCGTTTCTGATTTGAACTTTTTTTTGTATTTCTCAAGGCCTCGAATTTGTTTCGGCCTTCCTCGACTGACTTACCACCGATACTGCCATTTTATTTTGGACCAACATCTTTAGAAAACACCGTGAATGTCAGTATAACTACTCCAGCCACCAACTTTAGGCAACAATAGACAGTAACCAGCTTGAACCGTGACGATAAACTCTGGCAAGTTCCTCAGTCCTTCCACCCGGCTCTGGAGTAAAACAACAAACATTCTTGTAAATCAACCAAAAAAAAGCCCAGTTCTCGGTAAACGTCATTAAATAGTTTTTAATGCAGGGATTGATTTCTAGGCACTTCAACGGAGGTCGGTTAAAACCTTTTCAAAGCGCTCTTTTGGACCCAATCGCTTCGCTTTAATATTTTGCAATTTTTTATTTATTTTTAACACCAAACTCAAATTTGAAATAACACCTAAAGAGAACCACCATACACGGTCAATCTACAGCAATAAGAAACGTACCAGCGAGAGGTCAGTGGTGACCCTACAGGTACTCGGGTTGAGTGGCAAACAACCCGTTTGTTTGTGGTAGCGATTCAGAATGTTCAATCATTCTTACACCAGCAGTTTTCGATTATGTGATTCCGGGCTTGAACAAATACCATCAGTTCAGCAACTCGGTAACGAATTGTGTGGGGGCCCATTCTGGGGCGTCCTCTGGCTGTATGCCGATATTGGTGTTGAAATAAAGTCATTCAAAGTATATTTATCTCGAGTAATTTCTGGACGTAATCAAAGCTAAATGCAGGCGGAAATTTATGATGTTGTGATGTAGGCGATAGTAGTACAGTTCTGGAAAGATCATATGACAAGCAGTTTTTCGGTTTATGCATACATGAAGCTCCAATCGGTTGATGAAGGCGAGCGTCGTGTTATGTTTCCGCAATAGATTTCTTTCTGTACATCCCTGTTACCTGTAATTCCGTTGCCGCCTGTTTTGGAACAAGTAGTACGTGCACGTTGTGGGTTTAAAGCGCTTGCGCCGCGTCAAGCCTCCTCTTTGACGGTTCACCAATGACTGAGTGGGAATTATTGAGCAGCGAGAGCGGTATTATGTGCGTATTACGTAACCAAGTAACAACGGGTGTACATCACATAGAACACCTAGAGGCAACATTTTACGTCGTGGTTTACGCATATGGGAATAAATATTCGTACATATATCCCGCTGGATTCAATTTGCGTAGAGGTAAGTTATTAAGTATATTTCACGTAATGCTTGTAGTAAGACTGTTATACGCTGTTAATATGACCGTAACAAAACGTCGTTTTAATTGGCAGCTGGGACTAGAAACGTGTAAATAACTGTAAAAAAACTTCGTTTAACTGTTGTGAGTCCCAGCTGCCAGTTGAAACATTTTAGTAGTATTTTCAACAGTGTACTAAAAATTATTTTCTATACCAATTGTCATGTCAGGTTCCTCTTGAGGGCCTCCTACTGGTAACCTGGTAACCAGTACTACCTTTTCCAGGGCCGGATGCCGGCAGCGAAACCGTCAACCCCATCAGTTTTATTTAGAAGCTGATGAGGAGGGTAGCTGGTTACCCTACTAGAAATAAAAAAAAAATCTACCTACAAGAGCGCCGGATATGGAGAGCCAACGGCAGATGAATGGGATGTATAAAGTGAGGGGGAATTGGTCCTATGTGTTGATGCGGTGCGTGTGGGAAGAGGGTAAAAGCAAATTCAGTGTGGTGTGAGAAATGTGGGAAATGGATCCATGGGAGATGCACAAAGATGAAGAGAGTGACCCCAAGTTTGGCAAGAGATTTTTATGTGTGGGAGATGCGAGAAAGGTGCTGTAGGGATGGTGGAACAGGAGGAAAAGTTGTGGGATGAGGTGGAATAGGTGAAGGAGTTCACGTATCTGGGGGACAGGGTCAGCGGGGGCGGTGGATGCGAGGTGGCTGTGGTAGCTAGAGTGAGGTATGGGTGGGTGAAGTTTAGGGAATGTGTGGAGTTGCTCCAAGGGAAAAGATATCCTTTGAAGATAAAAGGTATGGTGCATAAGAGCCGTGTGAGATCAGTGATGCTTTATGGGAGTGAGACATGGTGTCTGAGCGAAAAGGAGATGGGGATTATGAGGAAGACAGAGAGAGCAATGATGAGAGCGATGTGTGGTGTGAAGTTGATGGATAGGATGAAGACTGAGGACTTGATGCAGATGTTGGGCTTGGCAGAAGCAATGGACGATTTGGCGAAGGCGAATAGTGTACGGTGGTATGGGCACGTGCTGAGGAAGGGTGACGGGCGTGTGTTAAGAAGGGCTTTTGAGTTTGAGATGGGAGGTTTGAGGAGAAGAGGACGTCCAAAGAAGACTTGGAAGAAGCAAGTGGAGGAGGAGAGTAGGAGGGTTGGGTTGAGGATGGACGATACACTGAATCGGGTGAAGTGGAAGGAGGGAGTAAGGGCGGTTGCTGCGATTGTGAGGTGAATCCGGCCACCCTCGTTCACGGAGACAAAACTGGATTTAAAACTTTCGATTACTTCTACTACTACCGATGGCGATCAAGATTGAAACGCATGCGCGTGTTAGCGGCTGCTGTTAAAGGGACACAAGGACATTTAGATGGATTTCACGAACTTTTATCCATTTAATTACATTCGCATAATGAACATAATTTGTGCATTTGTGTAATGTTAAATATTCTATTAAAGTACCTCTGAAGTGAATAAACAAAAGCAAGGTAATTGTGTTGAAAATGTGAATTTCCACATTAAGTGGTGGTAATAACCATTAAGTACTCTTTTTCTGTCAAAATATTAGCATGGACAATTTAATATACCTTTTATATGCAAAATAGTGATTCAGGTGACCCAATTATGGTCCGAATTTTTCAAACGCAGTTTTCTTCCTCATAGTTCAAACATATGAATACATTTTGATTTAGGGACGGCTTCAAAGCTCCACCCAGTTCTTACAGGTTCGAACCGGTTTCCATTGTCCCAAACAAGTAAACACCGCCATGAGCCGCTGTCACCTGGCGGTTAAGTTTTGAAGCCACTACTTACCATTTTTTTCTTTTCTTTTCAATAATAAGCTGTAAATCCAACGGCGGCAAGCACTTGTGTTTCACCATCAACATCACCATCAGGTAAGTAAAATAAAAACGGGCGAAAAAACAAACAAACAATCACGTGTACAAGCAAGCTTGTCATAAAGTAAAACCACTCACCGCCATTGAAATCGGAAAGCTGACTATGACACGTGTTTCAGAGTACTCTGAGTGGCGTAGAAATTGTAATTTGAAGGCCATTTTTCCCACTTTTCAAAAATCACGGAGTGGACCCTTTGCCTTGTGTTTAGCGCGAAATTGGTCCTAGATCTAACAAGACAAATTGCGCCACCTCCCTTTTTTTCGGTGATCGTCAGGTTGGTAGTCATTTTCCCTGTAGGGACGTAAGGGATATAGAATAGTAAAAGAAATAGAACATTGTTTATTTCGGGAAAGTAGTGAAAACCACTGTCCCCTGGTGTTGGATGATGGATCTACCTCTCTCGACTGTGTCTTGGGATATAGTCCCATCACCTCGGGACACTACCTCTCAAACCATATTGTATTTGTATAATACTCCTGATATGTCTTTGTTTATGAACAGCCACCACCTGTAAAAATGAGCAAAACATAGTTTTTGGAAAGCACAGATCCTAAGTTTTGATTAAACCTTTCCTGCCTAACAATGTTTTGTCATATCATAGATCACATGACCTATAGCACACGCGGGATTGGTTTGTTTGAAGAGTTGGTTTATTTCATTGGCTGGTGTGATTGTTGACATTGTTAAGTGTTGATTCTGATGTTATGGTGGATGATTGTTTACTTGCAATAACTCTTCAAATAGGGCATAGACGTGAATGTGTGTAAGAAAATATTTACACGGAATATTTTGCATAACTGCTGCATTAGTTTTCACATGCATGAAAATATTGTTGATGTTTATTTTTGCAGCTATCTAAGGCATGAGAAAATTCACGAAGCACTTTAACCAATGAGGGCGTAGTTTCATTCTTATAAATTTCAACGGTATATTATGTACTATATCCGCTTTTTACAAAAATAATTGTCCGCCCCTAAAGTTGTCACGGATCAATGGCATAATTCTGAGTGATATCTGAGGTACTGAGATATGACATTGCTACATGTGAGCTCCAGCTATACCTGGCCAGCAAGTACCGCAGCATGACATAAAAATTTCACCTCGATGTCCTAACAATCGTGTCACAGAGCCTACTTCTGACTACTTCGAAAATTCTAACATCGCGTATTCCCTGTGTATATGGGATATTTAAGACATATCATACGTAAGATGGAATCGTCAATCCGGCCACATTTTTTACCTCAGTCCTAAGAGCGGTACATTAGCTTGCAGAAGCCAATGTTTTTTTTCCAAATGACTGAAAGGACTCTTTAGTCTACTAATCAGAAAGCATTGTGCTTGCATTGCAATCTATGGTATATCATATAGCACCTTGCATAATAGTTGTATTGATGGTTTCTATGCAATACTGTATAGACCTGCTGATTCCAAATTTGGATGCCGATGAGGCAACGTTGTTATCCTTGAGCATATGGAAGGGTGAAATTAACAGGGATCTACTTTTCATCTGTTCCTATGGATTAAAACAGTATAGTATACAAATATAGACCAATGACCTACTCTAGGCCTGTGGTCTCGAGATCATTAAGGGCAAAATTTCTCACCATATCCCGAATAGAAGAGCAGTCTATACACCTCATGCATTAATCTGACATGATTTTTGTAGAGTAGTGTTTTAGGAGTTTTGGCCTAGTGTGTAACCAAGTATCTGATTTTAAAGCAATAAAAATCTTGTGCGTTTTATTCTTTTTCATTTTATAAACATGGTAAACATCATTGTTTATAATTGGATAGCTAATAGCTTCTAAACAAAAGTTATATTTAATAGAAAAAATACAATTCCATTTATTAAAAATAATCCCTTTCTCTAGCCGAGTCTTGTTTTACATGCACGTTTGGCATTTGCTTTTTGGAAAAAGATCGAAATCGATGGAAATAAAGTTGATTCTGATTCTGATTCTGATTCATCATTGATATTAGGGTGCATGATCACTCGACTGGCTTAGGAGAACCACTAACTCTGGCCTCTAGTGGATATTTGTGTTGGTTCTATTTCTGTTGACAATTTCGTAAGAGCAGAGACGCGGAAAAACAATAAAACGATGGGATCGGTGAATATTATAGGTATTGTAGATCGATTAAAATAGTATACACTTTCAATAACAGAGAAATATATTTCAGTATTTGACAGTCCGAAGGTTTCGTTGAGAAAAGTGGAAGCGACTATCGAGGACACCACACACAGATCAGGAAGACGTGTCAGAGTTGGACATCACAGACACGACCACACAGTCATCTCTTGACAACCCGAAAACACCCAAATGGTGGATTGCGGTAAATCACAACTATTGTCGTAATCCTGACGGTGAATGGCCACCGGCATGGTGCTATACAACTGACCCGAACACTAGCTGGGACTATTGCGATATTGGTATACATCAACCATCGTGTGACGGTAAGAATTAATGTTTCTCAGTTATTCTACGTTTCTTTTTAGTTAACCCGGGAACTTTGGATGGAAAATCCTGCCCATAGTGATTACTTGTTATTAATGCGTATTCAATCCATGCTGATTTTTTACCTAGCCATGTGCGTCTGCACGGCTACCTCTTGTAGTTAAAGACTTCAACTTCCGTATTGCCGGCTGTGTTCTGTTTTTCTGACGTTCTATACCTAGCGGTTTGCGTAGCACGGCAATCAGCAGGGTCCTGTATCTCATTTTTTGCACAGTCAAGGGACGCGACTGTGTTTTTTGTATGGTTTTTTCTTAGTTAGGCGTTTCGCCTAACTTCATGTTGTCTTCTTTCTTTTCTTCTTTTTCTTCTTTATTCTTACCTTTTACAACTTCACGAAGATACTCATTGGTAGACGCTATATTAAGCTTATATCCCAAATGGAAAGCTTATGATCAGGATGCCAAAATATATTTTCCCAAAAAATAATCGTGTAATATAGACGCTATAAACCAAAACTAACCCTATATTCTTTGCGATTTTACGCCAAATACGCCCAAGCTTTCCTTCCCTGACCTTGGCAAATTCGTGACTAGGCGATTGAACGAGTCTTGTTGCGCATGCATCCATCTTTCCAATGTAACAAACCCCGAATCGCTGGAATAGACACAATTTTCCGGGTAAAATGCGATTTCTTTTACCTTATTTAATGTTTTCATTTAAGAAAATATATTTTAGTTTCAGTAAACCTATCATTTTATGAAAAATAACAAAACAATAAGTTTGATTTGTTTACTGAAACTAGAAGTTTATTTTAGTAAGGAAGTACGATATGACTTTCTTCCCGTCAACGTAATTCTTGGCTCGTTGCCCTACTAGGCGTGCCTGGGCTTGATTGTCACACCTGTCAATTGTCGACAACTTGCAACATTTTTAGACAGGCCTGTATATACCGTCCACTTATATGGTTATCTTCTTTAACTCCTTGTTACGTCGAGGTCCATGTAGGGATCACAGAGGTCACATTTTAAACCTACTAATTGCAATGCAAATAATCTTGCCTTGGTGTCATATGAATGAGCTATGTGTTTCCAACAGTGCCGATAAGGTGTGCTCTGTTTGGGGTCAAAGTGTAATCATGGGATCACTTGGTTCAAAATCATTTAGTGTGTGTTTAAACTTAAAACAAGCTCAAATGCTCAATCTGAAGAGAGCAGCTTGAAGACCTCGATGAAAGATGAAAAAATGGCTATGGTAATCTTTACATACGACCCACGGTTATGGGGCAAAAGGTCAAAACGCGAACTTTCTCTCGTGATCTTTGCAAGAGCACAAATACCTATAGTTTACTTTCTTTCTGCTTTCTGCACTAACAGGGTGAGTAAAAAAAAACTTGCCCCGATTGTGTCGGCATTTTGAATTTTAAGAATATTTTTTTTATTTTTTGTATTCTTATTATTTTGTTGTTTTTTGGTTTTGTATTTTTAATGTGCTGCAAAGATTATCCACATCGGTTAGGTATAACCGAGGCTACAGCGTTTGAATCAAGTAGTTAGCTTTTCTCTGCCTGGTCCACGGATTCCATTGACAATTAACGGCTTCAGCGAAGGAAATCCGTTGGTCTCATAAGAAAATCAGCTATTTATTCACTCTGCAGATCTTGATTCGAAAGGCTGTAGCTCGGCCTATACCTAGCCGATTGAAATTATCTTTGCAGCAAATTAAAGCTAATGAAAAAAGCTTTCCGCATATACCACATTGTTAGATAGTTATTTTTTAAAAATTCAATGGCGGACACAATCAGGGTCCAAGTTTTTTTTGACTCACCCTGTGCGTCAGCCCTGGTTTAGCCTATTGTGATCAGATTACACCATGTGACCGCTGAATCAGTCAAACATTCATATTACGTTACCTCTGTTCAGGTCCATTTAGCGGTCACAGGGGTCAAACGTGTGAGTTTGTATAAATTCATATCTTCTAGGTTGTGGTCGTATACTTGAGGGTTTCACAGAGTAAATGAGAAAAATAGTGGCTTTCCCTCAGAGTACCATATTTGGACCTCTTCCGTTAAAATCTTCTGTAAATCTGGGACTGGCTGTTAAGCTATCGACCATGGTCTTTTTGTAGTTTAGGGGTAAGCCGATTCCTGCCTGAGTCAAAAATAACCTTAATCCCTTAAGAATCATATCTACAATATGCAAGGTAGTACATTAATGGAACACAACTTGCATAGATACATTTTGAAAATCTCATGCAACTCATCAAGGTCATTTTGGGGTCATTAATGTCATTATATAGGGTCAAATCCGCATTTTCAAAATGTTTTCTATTGAAGTGAAATTGGCAGAATGATACAAATTCTGAACCTATTTTTTTAGATCAGTTAAGGTCGTTTAGGGTCATTATGGGGCTTACGTCCTCCTAGTCACAATGACCCCTCCAACAATTCATCTACAATCGCCAAGGTAGTACAATTTTGGCCACTTGCACAGATGCAAAGAGGGCATGCAAGGTCATTAGGGTCCAAGTCCAACTTTTTTTCAAAATGTTCCTATTGATCTGAAATCTTGAGGAAAAAAAAACGATCTCAATAACACAATCTTAATATTCTGAAATATTTTCGAGATCAGTGGACTTCGTTACGGGTCATTACGAAGTCCACTTCCCTGTCCTGAGTCAAAAATACCTCATTAGCTTCATTATGAAAGAAATGAATCATGGAAGGTTTTTTTAAGGGGTCATTGAGAGTGGCACCTGTGATAGTCCCCATCCGTCTTGTTGTCATGTCTAACTGCAATCTACCTCAAATTACCCTCCTCCAAGTTTGCCATCTTGAAGCAGGTTTTGCCTTGAAATGCTGATTAACACGCCCTTTCAGCTACCACTCTGCTCGTACTAATCCCGTCTGTTGTTTTTCAAAATAAATCGGTATTGTTTTTTTCCGACGGTCTTTTATCAACCTGTACAGTTTTTCCATTCTCATATCACGTAACTGCATACGGGGGGGGGGGTTCCTAGGACCCATTTTTTGTTTTTCAGCCGCGATTTAACTCTCAATATATTGGTTATATTTTTTGTATTTCGTCTAACTTTTAGTTTGCGCTGCATTGGTGCAAAAAAAATTCAAATCCATCGCGTTCGTTTTGTGCGTTAATTAGCATGGGCTCCCTAGGAGCCCCCCCCCCCCTTATGCACTAACGGAAGTGCCATGACAAAATGAAAATCTTATTAGAGTTACTACTGTGATTTCTGATTTTCATAATGCATACACCTATGACATAAAGTAAATAATTAATTTAAAAAAAATCTGCGGAAGTATAGTAGCCATTGGTGCCATAATATTTTTATATACAGCAGTAGCGTTTACTGTCGGACCTCTGGTAATTATACAAGTAACCCTAAAAAATATAAAATGGCATGAGACAATTATTTTTGTTCTGAATATGGTAAAATAATAGTTCAATTCTTTCACCAATTAAAGCAATCAGCATAATTTATGTGAAGGCAATGCCGTAGAAAGCGAAAACAAAGTTAGTGTCCTTTTTCCACATTTTTACGGCAAACTTAAAATCAATGTTTTGTCCCTAATTTTCTTACTGAAAACTTTCTTCAGTTTTTTATTTCTTTATTGTTGAGGTCTTTGAAGCCTTCTAACATGTGGTGGATTTTATCTAAAAAATCCTTTAGGAAGTGGGTTTTTATTATGGGGGCCCTGACCCCCCCCCTATGCATACCGAAGTGCAACTCCTTTTGCAGTTTTAAAAAAGTGATATTGACCAGGCAAAAATGTGGTACTACGTTCCCCAAAGGACTGTGCGTGCTAATTAATGTAGGGGACCATATTTGGGAACGTTTTGGGCTATAACATCAATGAAGGAACATTTCTGGGCCTTAAATTTCACTGTGGGCAATTCGAGAAAATAATGCGCCTGTGTAGGGGTCGAACTACCATCGCAGGGAAAAGTTTAAGACACTCGTATTCCCGGTTGTGAAGCAGATCTAGTGCCGGTGGGATTCATAGTCCCGGGCTCCTAGAAAAAACCCCCGGGCAAAAAAAAAATTTTAACGGAATAAAGCGTGAAACGATGGTTGCGTACAGATTCAACTAATCGATGGCCCTATTGTTCATCACCATTAGATTTTTTTCCCGACTGAGGTACGCCGGACAATGGTACTTCTACACCGGACTTAACGACGCGCCACGCGGTATTTTTTTTGTTAGTGTTGAAAATATAATACTACTTAAACCTTACCTACTAATTGTTTAAAAAAACGCCAACAATTCCTAAATTACAGACTTTTGCGTATCGATATGCATTGATTGTAAAATTTAAACTTACTCCAAAGCGGTCAAATTGGTATCCAATTTGAATAGAAAAGATTGTTTGGGTACGTTTCCGAGCATCCGAAGCTTCCGAAGACGGCTTCCGAAGACGAAGAAAGAACGGGCGACAAAACATGTGAACTAACATGTGATGTGCTCTATGACGTTCATCGTGACGCCACGGTCTTTAAATAAAATCATAAAATGCACTTTTTGGCTCAATGTCATGCTGTTTCGTATGTTTTTCAGCGTTTCCACCCTGTTTGAAACCATTCTAAAGGTGTTCCATGTGATCACCATGTCCCCAAATGTTGGCTAACATCATAGATATCTTGGGCATTTAGGTCATTACCTGGTATTTTACTACGAAAGAGTGTTCCGTCAAAGCCCTAGTCGCGTGCTGCGCCACCTAAAACGGTGGGTTTTCCGGGAACATTGTTCAAAATGACACTTCAAAATGGTTCCTGCAGGTAAAGATCATTGAGTTTGCACAGGGTCAAAGTCCAAATTAAACCTGCAATGCCTGCCTGGGGAAGTCGTGTACTGGGTTTATCTTCATCGCAGAACATCTGCAGAACGCTATCCTTCCGAACATGCTTTTTTACGCAACGCGAATATGTTCATGCATCCGGCTCCTAAGCATGTTCGAAAGACTAGCATCGTCCGACGTCTGCCGCTGAAGTTTAACCCACCATTTGGAGGAAATCTGAAGGTAGTTTGATGGGATACCCAAAAAACCCTAGTGCAGATTGACTCGATATTTGCCAAACATGATGCTTTGAAAGCATTTCACATATTCCACCTCCACCCCCCACTGTCGTTTGTTTGTTCGTGATATACATATATAATTTTTTTGATTTCAGAGTCAAAATGTTGCAGCCACGCTTATAAAAGCTATCATCGTTCTATGATTTATATTCTAATTATATCTACCCTGTATGAATTTGATAATGAAAGTCTCAATACAAGACTTAAATCTAATAATTGTTACCACGATTTTACTTGTTTTTCACGATCACCCTCAATATTTAAGGGGGAAAAATAACTTCTAATTTCTGTAAACCTTTCCCAAAAGCGCTGCAA
>JAMKCH010004371.1:0-33669 GCA_023653785.1 Ophioderma brevispina | reverse complement strand
CAAAATTCCCCAAAAAATTCTGTAGTTTTTACCCCAACCGTACTCAGTGCGTCGATTTAGGGGACATCTTCAAATTTAAAAGGACCATTACCTGCAGTGTCCCCCAATGTACCAAACTAGGGTCTGGTATTTTCAGTGTCGTGGTTCCATGCTGTGAACTTGTAACTACAGATTCCCGTTGGAAATCTGTTGATGATCTCACTCTTGGCGAAATTGTAATGTTAAACGTCAGATGTCCACCACAACTTCAATAAAATCTCAATCCCCTTAGATTGAAGGTGTAAAAGAAAAAAATGATATGCTTCCAAAGCCTTCAACTGCCATGTCCTACATATTAACTTTATGAAAACACCAATCCAGTATCCCCAGCTTAGTCTTAGTGGTGAGAATGAGATTCCGAAAAGGGTATAAATGAAGTTGCTTGTGGTCATGCAAAATAATTTAGGTTGGGACATACAAGTGAAAAACATGATATCTAGGCTAGCAAACGACTGTTTCTGCTATATTCACATAAGAGGGTTTGGAGCCCTGTCTGAGGGACATGCTGACCATATAAATCAGATTTATTCACCCTTTGCTTGAATACGCTGCGCTGTATTGGCATCAAGTCTACCAAAACAACAGTGTCTCCAATTGGAAAGGATTCAAAAACGTTCTTGCAGGATCATCCTTGCGTAATGATTATCAACATTATGAAGATGCTCTCACTTTCTTGAATATCACTAGCCTTTCCCGGCGTAGGGAGGATTTGATTCTGAAATTTGGTCAGCAAGGTCATCACATTTGACAGACATCGTACAGGCTGCCTAAAGAAAAAGATAATTATTTCAACCTCAGGACAAAATAACAAAATTTGAGCTCCAAAAATGCCATACTAATCGATACATGAACTCACTGTCCTTTGTCATTCAAACTATAATACCTGTGTTAAAACTCAACTTTTATAAAATATTGTGTTACTACAGTTTTTATTATGTTGCTTTTCCCTTTGATTTTACTGTTTTTAAATGTGGTATATTTTGAGCTTTTAAAAAAATATATCTATATCTTCTGTATATATTTTGTATTTTGCATATTGTAAAGCTAACGCTTTTCAAGCTACGTGCTTTAGCTGTTCTTATAACGGGGAAATAAATAAATAAATAATTTGTTAGAAAATTGCGGGCACCTCCTGGGAAATCTCTGAGTAAGCCCGTAAGCATTATGAGGCTCCACATCTGTACAAATAGGGATGGTATGTTTCATATCTAACATTGAAAAGAACGAGAGGACTCCATCAACATGCCCAATCCACCAATTGCTATATTCGGTTTGTGCCAACGAAACAATGATGATGTCCGACACAAAAGCCATGCGCTTCCTTGTGTGATGTCACCACTCCACCTTGTACGTAATTCCAAAAATATTGAGCCTTTGCTGTGGAAAATGTCAGTACATCTTGTCATGCATGCCACGCTAGCCGTTAGAGTTGAGTTGGGTCCCTTGTTCAGTTCAATATGGCAACAATTTCGTTCCGCAACATTCCAGACGAATATGCGGTGATCGGCGCCCCCACTTGCAAAAAACATGTCTTGTCGTTGGATGCCACGTGCTGCCAGAGTTTGTTTTCTTGTGTTCTGACATGATAGCCATCAGCTTGAATTGGCCACTGGACCTGTCAACTACAGAAAGAGAAAGAGAGTTAAGGCAGTATCTAAAAGAGCAAGCACTTTGATATCACAGCATCATCCCCAATCTTGAAGCCATAAGTCGTTTTCTTCAGGATGTAAGCAAAAATGGCATTGCTGATTGGAAATTTTGTAGTAAGCGGTTCAGCCTGCAAGGGCAAAAAGTACTGAAATTGCAAGATTGGATGAGTTCTGTTCATTTAGGTACTTTGGTACTATAAACTCATGTGAAAACCAGTCCAAAATTGTATGGAAGAAAGCATTATGGAAGAACCAAAGAACACTCTACCCTCTTCAGTAACTTAATGAATAATAAAGGTGCCTATACTGCTATAATGATTTTTACATGCAGTATTTTTAATTACTGCATGTTCAAGTAAATCACAGTTGGAATCAATTCAATTGGCTGTATAAACATGGTGTGCTATAGAACAAAACAGCAGTTGTCATCACAGCACATTCCCGAGTAATAGTTTCTGTTGCTTATTATTATCACACTGACTGGAACAAACAGAAACATATTCACATTACATATCAATTCTCAACCCAAGAAAAGAAATAATACAGAATGGCATCCAACCACCTCTTAACCCTATATCCTTTAAATAATAATACATTTTATTCAAATCTTTGACCATAGATCAAAAATTCTGAAACTGAATTACACCAACTTTTCCAACCTGACTTAAAATTTTGTGTGAGCTTCATGAGTGATAAAAGCTTGTCGCAAAAAAAAATATCACGTTGCAAAAATTGGTTACTCTCCAAATTCGCACAAAAATTAATATCACAAAATCATCTTTGATTTCTATCAGAGATTTAAAATTGCCAGTGGAACATTTTCACAAAATATGAAATAAAAGGATTACACTGACAACTGGGAACCAGAGGTATATTGAGTCAATCCACAATGCAACCGTTTTGGGAAATATCACCAAAATAGGTTAATGATCCCACAAAAAATCCCTATTCGTAAAAACATAAAAACCCGGACTTTTACGCCCATTTTAGCCTACAAAGTGTTAGTACTTAGGGAATTTTTTGCATGATAATGAAATGTCTTGTTGTTCTTGAACTTTTGGAACACTTTTTATCCCTAAGTACTGACATGTGTTTAGTACAGTACGGTATAGGCACATTGCAATGCATCATGGGATTGATTCAAAACACCCTCTGACTGGGAACCAAGGATGGCATGCTGAGCTATGCTGGGCTTTTACAGCAGGCATTACCCTACTGGAACTGGTTGTAACAGGGCTTTGTCACACGTCACCTGCTTTCAGTCTTTTAAATGAGCTGTGTTGGAGCACACTGTAGGGAGAGCGTGACCCACTGGTTAGGGTATTCACTTTGGAGCAGGGGGTCCTCGGTTCAAATCCCGGCAGGACCACTTGCTGGGTTTTAATTTGGGTACTAAATTCTGGATTTGCTTAGTATAAGAACTATTGAATAAAACTGGAATTTTGCTCTCCTCATGGTTCATTTGGACTTGGGCAAATGAACCATGAGAATATCCTGTTCTTCGGAGGGGACATTAAGCTGCCCATCCCATGTACATGCAGAATCATGCCTGTATGTATAACTGCAGCCAGTTTTGATGAGTAGGGCAGAAACCCCTGGTTGTCCCGGGGCTTCATTGGAAAGCAGTGTCTGAACACTGAATGATTTACCCAAGCTAAATAAGTCAAAAATGAAGTAAAATAAAAATAATGAGTAATTGACAGGGAGTTGAATATATGCTGGGAATTGAACCTGGATGGGGTCATGACCATCTGTTAATCTGCACCAAAGTCAAAGACCTAAACCACCCTGCCATGCTCTCCTTGAATAATTATATTTTTAATTTTGAGGTGTTTTGTGCAAACACTAGTTGAACACTTTAACTCAAATTTGATCACTAATCAAGGTATTTAAAGATAGAATGAATGGCTGGGCAGCAAGAGCAAGTGTACCTGTTACGAAGAAAGAATTCACACACAGTGGAATTACAGGCTGTGTTTTAGAAGGCTTGAAACATCATCCTATCTCATGCATCCCAACTACAAGCCCGGACCAATTAATTAATAGGATCTTAAATAGTTCATCAAGTCACTACACAATACCCTACACGCTTCTCAAGTTAGCTCACAATGCTGACGAACACTCACGCACATCTGCAAATGACACAAACTCACAAACACACACGATTTGTAAATATAAAAGCAATCGCTATTTTGTCTTAGCCTTGACCATGAGACGACTTTTAGTAATGCACTTGTCAATCAGCACATGTTATTCTTGTGTGCGTGAGAGAAAAGAGCATATTGTTAGAGTATGTTGCCTTACCCATGGCTGTGTTAAGAGCATTATTCCCTGAGTTAAGGAAACAGAATGATTAAATTATATCACAATAATAAGGAATTTAGTTCGATCATATCAAAACTATACATGGCATTGGCTCAGGACACAAATGAACTGGAATATCTATTTACTCTTGCTGACTTTAATAAACATACATAAATTACAAGTAAGCAAGAAATAATCAAGCAAGCAAGCAAGCAGCGAAAGAAAGAAAAAGGGACAAGAAAGAGAAAAAAGGAGAGGAAAGAAGAAAAGAAAGCAAAGATAAGAAAACAGCAGAAAGAGAAAGAAGATAAGCAAGAAGCAAGAAAAAAACAAGCAAAGAAGAAAAGCGAGAAAAGCAAGAAGAAATGAAGCACGCAATAAAGAAGAAGAAAGCAAATGGAAAGAAAGAAAGAAAGCAAGCAAGAAAGAAAGCAAGAAGGGATACAAGAAAAAATACAATGAAAGAAAGCAAGAAGAAAGAGAAAGAAAAGAGAAAGAGATGAGAAACAAAAAATAGGACTGAATTCACTTGATAAATATAGATATAGCCCAATGGCGCACAGTAGGCAAAACTGTCCCCATTTGCTATGCACACACATCCGTATTCCACGGCTGGCATCCCGCCGGTAGCAGCCCTATTTGCTTCATCCTGGCCACTCCTCACTAACGTCCTCAAGATCGCCTAATAACACTACCAAAATTCAAAATTCCACAATTTTGTCATTTTAGAAAACAATCAATCAAAACATTGTGGTAGCAACGCTGTAACATGTGCAAATATACAGGAACAGGCACAGGATTCATTCAGGTTTTTGATCTATGCACATGCTGTCCTTATAGAAAATTATGATGACTGGAGATGCGGCTCTATGCCTTCAAAGGCACTATCTTATCTTTCAACCACAAACCCCAATCTATAGTTAGTGATGCTACGGCAGGTATCTTGATTTCATGAGATGGCTTATTAGTGAGAAGTAGAGTAACCACAAATACAGTAGGATTTGGTCCAAATACAATGTTGTCTGTGACTATTCCTGACAGTACGGTTGCTGAAAAATCCACAGGGGCCATCAGGCTCATGTATTAGTGCATGTGTAATTTCTGTAGGTTAATATTTTTCCAGTGTTGTCAATTTTCTAAGTAGGGAGCTTTGATCCAATCTGTAAATAATGATAAAATATAGAATAATGCTGTTTAAAAAGATAGAAATAATAAGACATTTAGACAAAAAAGGATTAAAACAAACGTTATATCACTTACAGGCAACTTCAGCCCAAGTGTGCTAAAACAAGAGTCACCTGAGTGTGACAATTTGATTAGAGAGGGCGAGAGAGACTAAAATGGCAATTTCTGAACAGAAATTAGGTTTAAAAAAAGTATTTTTTGATTTTTTAATCAAACAAATATAAAACCACTGCAAACAGTTTTCTTATCAGTCCTCAAAACACCAATTTGGGTGATTAGGGTAGCTCAGTCAAAAACCTTCTTTTTATTACTATATTTTTAAATAACATTCAAAGCCAAAAGTAGTATAGCAGTATAATCCAAAGTTTAAAAATTGGTTTTGTCTGTGCACGGGGGTGGCGTGTTTACCTCACACTCGCAGCAAACACCCTTACCACCTCTCCAGTTGCCCAAATTCAGTTTCATCCTCCATCCTTAACCCAATCCTCCTACTCTCTTTCCTCCAGTGCTGTTCGCATGGAAATGTTAAACTTAAATTTAAAATGAGGGTTTTAAATTTGGTCATTTAAGATTGGTATACTTTGAATTTTTGAACAATTTGGAAGTTTCAGGAAATTGTTAAAAAATGCGGTGCTTGGTAAATTTAAAATGTGAAATTCTGATAATTTTCGTAATTTGAAAAAAAGGGTGTTGGTATCTTGTGACAGTAAAAAATTCTAATTTTCAAAAACACTAGTTCAGTCAAATAAAAAAAATTGCCTATCCAACAGGATCCTTTTCTGCAACAACAGTGAACAGAATGTGTGAGTGGCCACAAAAATTAGCATGCTGAAAGCATCCATAATAGTAATAATAGTTCAATATTTATTTTCCATAAGATATGAAGGGCTCTTGAGCTCGGGGGGGGGGGGGGGGTGGGCACCAAAGAAGAATGGAAGAAGAAAAAGCAAGTGGAGGAGGAAATTAAAGTAGGAGGGTTGGGTGAGGATGGATGATGTCTACACTGGGCCCAAATTGGAAGGAGGGAGTAAGGGTTGTTGCTGCGAGTGTGAGATAAATACAGCGCAACCCAATCTATATTTAAACCAGATTTAAAACTTTGATTTTTCTTTACTACTTATTATCACGTGGCATCTAAGCCAACGAATCAAAAAAGCTAATTATATGGTTAGGTTAGTAAAAAGGTCCATTTTCTGTTGGTCGTAAAACAGGGTCCTATTTTCGTGTTGGTTTTTCCAGTGAACATGTCGTATTCTTTGTTAGTCAGTTGAAAAAGGTTCTACTTTTAAAAGAAGGTCATGAATATTGGTTCATATTTTCATGAAAACATAGCCCAAATTAGAAAATGCCAAACACATTCAATTTATGTAAGTCTCCTTCCCCAAGTGTTGGGTGAGATTTTCCCTAACTTTTTTTTCAATCAGGTTTGTTTTTAAATAAAAGATAAATATTTCAGTATACAACTGTAGTCTCATTTTGAAAAAAATTATAAATAATCAAAAGTTTCTTATGCTTGGCAATGAGCTTACATGCTCCACATTTACTACAGTAATTGTATTGTGAGCTTACAAAAAAATATGAAAGAACACTCCACTAGTTTTGTTCTATGACACCCATGACATCACTAACATGTTTACAAATTATTCAGTGGATGTGTAAATTAAATGTCAAACATAAAACATTTTTGTATACAACACTATGGAAGTGAATGGCACATATGTATTGGAGTGTGTCTCAAATTGGCAATTATGCTTTCTCTCTTACAGAGTGTAATCAATAGATCTTTCTGACATCATGACTATCAGACAAGCCATGCTAAATGATCTAATTGAACTAAGAAAACAAAACAACTTTTTCTGACCAATGTATACGTACAAACGGCCCCTTTATGTGGAATTTGTTAGAAAATATAATAAACAATTAAGTCCATTAAAATTTCCGCTTTTCAGCTAAACAACAATTTCTCGCAAATATAATTGAAACGTGTTCTCAACTATGATGATTTGTTCCCGAGCACCGTCCTGGGTCTTGCCATCAACTGTGATGATTTTCTTTTTTAAACGTGTGTGTATTTATGATTTGAAACTTTTGGGTATATGTCCAGGGTCAGTCTGTCGGCCTTATGGCCTTTTGGATTATCTCATATTGCAATTTGTATTATGTATAGTATTTTTTTATATCTATTGTTGACTATATGGAAAATAAAGTTATTGAGTGATTGAGAGGTTTGCTCATGATAAGTGGGCACCAAAATTACTTATCACATTACTTAAGGCTACACCGCATTTTTATCATTCAACGTAAAATAAAATGTCGAGCACTTGTTAATCTTGAGTCAGTCGACATCAATGTGTTATGGTGTCACAGCATTAAATTGGCAAAGCATTTGATTAAATGCTCTATCTTACGCTACGGCGGTCCGGAAAAGTGTGTAGTCTGTGAAAGGACTGCGAAAACAAAGAAAAAACAAGTTTTTTTCTATTTGCTAATTTTGCTTTAACGTTATCAGTCCGTCATAGTGAATGCATTGCAAAGAAACTAAATCTCAAATATCTCCGGCCAACGACAGGGGGTTCTCAATGGAGATGCTTTGCAATTCATAGGGTCCCATCTACTATGTTTTGTTTTGTATGTCATTGTAATTGGGTCTGAACCTATAGAACCTAGGTAGAAAATTTAACGTTTTTGTCGGGTACTTCCGAGTGCTCGCCAAACACAGAAAAGTGAACAAACGCTACGGGCCGCATCCCTTTCCCACAGTGCCTTTCAGTATTTTCCAGCTTGAGGATTTTCAAACGTGGTTTCAATTATGCCCAACTTTTTTGTTCAATTTTAGAAACAGGATTACATACTTACCCTACCGCTTGTTAATCGTAAGCACAGTGTTGCATATAAGTCATCTGTCTGAATGCATTGTCATCACTGATCGAAGGTTAAATGGACTGTTATTAGCTAGGGCTTTACAGTAGTCAGTCCTACATTTCATCCCGTTGGGCTTTCACCCTTTAACAACAGCATAGAGGAAGAAACTGAGGATTTGCAGGTTTTCCATATAGAGAGAGATGTGTTCAACTAATTTTTTAAGACAAATCCGATTTGTACAGGTTGTAGTTAAAGTGGAATGAATAAATCCAATCAGTTGTCAAAATTTGTTACCATTGATATTTTTTTATTTTATTCTGGTTTTGTTATTTATAGAGGAGTTTCAAACAGTTGTGTATTAATGTTTTGTTATGCCATAAATGCCAAGGTTCTGATAATCTTCCCCCCCCCCCCCGGAAAATTGAAGTACTATCGATTTGTATCAGATTGAAAAGGCCATCTTTCTCATTGCAATTTAAATTTCAGCCCTTAAATCCATTTTGTTCCCAAGATATAGACATCCAAACTGCCATTTTAATGGGTAACCATTATATTATTAGCACCGTCTAAATAGGGCTTGCAATATGCATGACCACTTCAAACCCGCAGTGCAGGTTTGTTTCTCACGAACCTTAGGGGAAGTGGGAAACCAAGAGTCAACAAGTTAAAGAGACATTGAGGAGATTTCCAGAAAGAAGCGCCCCCAATTTTTTTTGAACCGGGTTTTTTGCATATTTGGAATGCTTTCCAAGTTATTACGATCACACCAGGGCTTGAAAAAATGAAATTTCCTGGGAAGAGATATTGCATTCTCACAGGATAGATTTCCCAACTATATCTTATGTGAAATTTCCCTCCCAAGATGGCCCAGTTTCCCTCCAAATAGCCAACTTTCCCTTTTTTTTTAAAAATGGGGAATTTCCCAATTCCCCCTTTTTCGAGGCATGGATCACACCTGAAAGTGAATAAGCCGAATACGCCGTCTTTTATGTAATAATATGATGGATTTAGTACTTGCTGTCGTGCACGACATAAAGTCAAAGCACAGTGTTCTATGGGACAATTAAATGCAGGCAAGTTTCAAAACAAGTTTGTTTGCTGTTTTTCTTTCCTTTGTGTACTTGTTTGTCAATAAACCCTTCGTGAAACGTTCTTGGTAGGTGGTCTGCAAACGATCCTGTGCAATTTTGCGAGAATTTTATCCTAAAAAAAATCTCTTGTCACTTTAAGGTCATTTTATTGCCCTAATCACAATTGATATCTCAAGCACATGTTCAGTAAATTATGGCTGATTATGTTTTCAAAACAGAATCCACAAGCAAAATAAAGTCAAACATGAAAAAATCATTAATTTTCTGTAATTCAACAGATTGTAACTCAAATATCTTACTGGATTTGGGGGTATTACTGGCAAATCAATCCCTTAATATCGAGGTAATGCCCAGTACCATTGAAATTGCCCACATACCTACAGTTAATCCAATCCATTCAAGGAGCGAGGGAGGAGAACCTCACAGCAACACATTTCCCATTGAATTTAAAATGATGATTTCAGTGGTTTTCCCATGCTGAAGCTTCTGTTTAGGCTCTTTATATTACAACGGCAAACCTGGAAAAAGTGATCTTTCATCTGCTGTTAGATCCTTACATAATCAAGAGATAATGGTTAATTTAGAATGTTTTCAAGGGTTTGTCACCTACCCACAATGCAATGCATGAAGGCTTTGTACATGTTTTTTTTTTAAATGAGATTGATTATCTTGAAATTAACAAATTATCCTAGATAAGATAGCCTTAACTCTTCAAAAAATAAACACCTGGCAAATTTTGGATCAATGCATGACTAAGTGGTTAAAGAGTGCCTGGCCTCTAAACTTTGTTGGGTTCGATCTCAAGTTTTGGGGGTGACGTCATGATGACGCAATTTTGCATTCGCTCTAGCATTTGGATTGCCGCCTTTTTTCGCGTGCGTAAATGCTGCCATCCAAGGTCGACGCTGCGTTTCTCTTGTGCAAACCTAACACGCGCAGTTACGTCACCCCCCAACTCGAGATCGAACAAAATACAAGCAAGAGGTCCTTGGTTTAAATCCTGGCATGGGGCTAGCAGTATCCCATTTTTTTTTTAAGGCAAGGCGCAGGTCACAAGTTTCATTCGGCAAGGTAGTGTGTACCAGATGTTTTAAGGGGTTGGGTAATCTGCTTGGTCATGTATGAAAGTCTGTAATTCCAACATTTACGTTCTGTTTGTGATCACTTTTCTTGTTCTCCTTAGCTCCTATAGATATAATCCCATGTGGTTTGATCTCATTGGCCATGTGACATGCCAACCTAACAGGCGTAACCCGGGTAAAACAAAAAATGTTTTTTAGGTGCTTTTAGGCATTACATGCGAACAAAATTTATTGAATCTGATGACTTACGTACTTAAATCTACAAGAATTCCCAAGCATGTTCCTCTGCTATTGCTAGCCATGGACAAAATTACTTTAGCATCATATTTATTGACAATAGTCATCTGTTTTTTGTTGGTTAATTTGTTCGCACGTTTCTCTTCTTTGTTTTAACCATAGTTCGATAACATACATATTTCCCCATATTAAAATCATAATACAAGGAAAAGATTTGGTAAAGGCCACTATCAGTGATTTGCTAAATCAGAAAATCATCAAAAATCATATTTTTTCATGTCTGCAACAATTGTATTGTACCCTTACATACCCTGCAAATGATAAAACCAAACACAAATTTGGGAACAGGTGTGCGTCCGCCGGGTCAAAAAAATCGACCCATGTTTATAGTGATCAAATTGTACAAAAATATGACCCATTTATATAGTTGGTCCCGAAATTTCGACCCATTTCTATATTTGGCTTTGAAATTTCGCATCATTTTCATAGTAATCTTCACAACATCGGCCCATTTTCATAGTAACATTTCCGAAATTCGGAAAATCAACCATTTTCATTGTGATTTTACCGAAAATCAGAAAAATTGACCCATTTTCATAGTAAATTGCGACCAAAAAATTGAAAATGGACCCATTTATATAGTAGCAATGACCTCAAAATATGACCCATCAATATAGTAGCATGGTGGGAAAAATGACCCATTGTTATAGTAAGGGGTGAAAATGTTACCCATATCAGCGGCACATATGTACCTACCCTTTTCCACTGAGTACCCCCCCCCCCGGGTAACTTAATAAGGACAAAATCAAACATTTTAGTCACTACTCTAAGTATGGACACTTACAACAACAACATGTAACTGAATGGAGATTCATATCATTGAGCATCACTGTTTCTTCTTTTTCAGTCAATTTTCCATTTGAAAAAGATGACTTAGGAGAATTCTACAGACTTATCCTTCACATTTAAGCCATTCTTGAAAATTTCAAACATATTTGCTTTTCCAGGGTGAATCACTGATAGTGTCTTTAAAGGTGCAATGAGAGATTTCACATATCAGGTGTCCCGAAAAATATCAAAAATTCAGATTTTTGCATTGATATAAAGCTTTCCATCAAAAATAACCCCACCTGAAAGGACTAAGCTGTGAAATATTTCTTTGATACAAAATGTGAAATTTCTAATTTCGTATAGGAGTACTGTAAATACTAAATTCAGCGTATGTTTTATATTGAAATATGAGCAAATAAAAAGCACCTTTTGTTTTCACTTTCAAGGCATTTCTGTAGCCAAATACAATGAAAGAATTATATTGAGGGTCTGATCTATAAGAAATAACTACAAATGACACAATATATGGACGACTCAAAATCTCTTGTTGCACCTTTAAGTTATAAGTGCCGTTTCTGTATGTACTTTTGTTTACTTTATGCAAAAGTGTATTTACTATAAAAAATGAAGTTTTGAGCAATTACATCACCTGAGATGAAATCTAATCTTCGGAGCATTCTGATGTAAATCACGAGGGACGATGACCACCAATGAAAAGGGTCCCCTTCACTCAACAAATCTTATCTCATATGATAGGCTTCTGCCTCTTATTGTAACTTTGTTTTTATAATCATTCACTTCAAATATCAGTGATTCTATGTTATTGACTTGGCATTCTTACCAAAATACCAAAGGTAAAGTAAACCTACTTATATAGTTTAATTTTAACTGAACATAGCAACCACTGTATGAAGTACCAGTTAAAACAACAATAGAGGAGAAAAACATGCCTCATCAATAATGCCGTATCACAATCTTGATCTTCAAGTACAAGCTAACAATCGTGTACTTGAAGAAACGATGGCCGACAGTATCCGGATTCCCCTTAATGATCTGTATTTTGCTGATGAATAAAAAAGTTTAAGACCATCCTGTTAACAACCTTTTCCTCTGCAGAACCTTATTGCGGAGCATCATCGATGCCTCAAATTGGTGTGGGTCTGCAGGCGCCGGATCTAGGGAGGAGGCTGAGTGGCGCGGTGCCTCCCGGGTAATTTTTTCTTGCAAAATCTAGCAAAACACCCCATTTTTCACAAGTTTAGCCTTTTCAGGCCCCCGGTAATTTTGGACGTTTCTGTCAAATCTGGATCCGCCTGGTCGCATGTATTCCTACATTCAAACAACTAGAGTGTACATATACCCTTGACATCACCCACAAGAACATCTGTGAATTAAAATGCGGGAAAGTTTATGCTTGTTCAGCATGTTCACCTGGAAGTCTAAGCTTTGACAGGTTTAACCAAATCAAGTTCTTCGAAAGTTCATTGAAAGTATTCTACTTTGGATCTCAAACTTGGACCATTGCAAAGAAGTTTCCTCCTCCGAACAAAATCACTGGATATTAAACTCAACTTATTGTTGAATAGAGTGTTTAAAACATCAGCTTGCAAGAATGGAACCCCAAGTAAAAACAAAAAACAAACAAAAAAAAGGGTCTATGAAGATTCCGTTGTGCAGAAATAGATAAAAAGATGCCTCCAGTTCACCTTCCATTGCTTTTATACATATACCAGCCAATGGAACATCCCATCTACTAAATATTGTGGTCTAGTTCTAACTATTTCCAAGGACATTTGACTTGACAACCTGAAATCCAATCCAACACCTTAGGAAGTATAAAGCAACCTGTCCCAAATCCCTTCCACCTTTCCCTCCAGGATGATATGTCAAAATGTTATTTCCTTGAATACGTTTTTTTGCAGCGACAAGTGTTTTTAATGTTTTAACCAGGCGTGAACAGGTACCCATAACCCCTTTACAATTCTAGTCTCTCTCTAGCTACAAACTAACTTTCCCACCATGATAGTGCTGATTTGGCTTGATTGCACATTATTATTTTGGCTATGCACTTAAAATTGCTCAATTGCTTTCAGTTGCTTCATGGCATGCCCAGTATCTTTCGAATGAAGGGGCACAAGAATAATTTCCCCAAATTAGTGGTGTAGCCCCAAATTTTGGGGAAAAAAAAAAACGGGTTGTTCGTTCTTTCGTTCGTGCAAGTCCAAATCACAGTGGAAGATCCGTCTTTAACCAGCTGATAGTTTCATCATCCAGGTTGATCAGGCCTGGAATTCCTCTTGGGGACTTGTAGACCTCACAGTCATCTATGATGTGGCTAATGGTTTGTGGCTCTCCACAATCGCAGTTTGGTGAAGGTTCTACTCCGATCTTGTGAAGGAAGTTCTTTGTACGACCAATGCCAGTTCTAAGTCTGTTGAGGTTGACCCATGCTTTCCTATCAAGGTCACAGCCTTTGGGCTTGCTAGATGGGCTGTCCACAAACTGCTTTAGGTTCAAAGTAGAGGATGACCATTGCTCATACCATCCTGTCATTGATCCAGATGGTATGAGGGGACGTGTAATGTACCGGAAAAAAAAAAGAGTTGTCCAACGCCAACCTACATCAAACAAGTCCATGTCTTCCATGTGTTCCTGTTGTAATTCATGCATATGTACCCTCATCAAAAGAATTGGCCAATCTAAGGTTTCCTTGCAGAAGTGGGGCTACCTGGAAGCAGATCAGGACACTACCTGTGGTTGTGGAACAGTACCACAGACAATGGAACACCTCTTGGTCTGCCCACTCCTGGAGCAACAATGCACAAACAAGGACCTTGCGGAATTCAGTGAAGCAGCCAGACGTTGTACCCATCTCTGGCTGGATCATATTTGAGAACCACAGTGTTTGGACCATCAAAAGAAGATCAAAACAACAGCTTTTCACAATGTACCAACAAAACATAATTTACCGCTGACAATTACGCCTATGGCCCGAATGCAGTTTTTCCCTTGACTGGCATATTAAACTGAGAGGAACATGCATGTCCACAGCACACACCATACCCCTGCACACACAACTGGTGCACACACCACTGCAATTCTTTTGAGAGAAAAAATCTCAATATATTTTTGAATTACTTGAGGCAATTTTTGTTGAAAATTGTTGATTTATTTTCCCATGTTCCACACCAAATTACATCTGAACAATGCAAGTACTTGAACCTCACAAATGTAATAATAGAACAACTAATTTGGATTCTCTCACATTCCTTTCTCTCTACTTGGTACCAAATTACTTGCACGTTGCTAGAGTGATGAAGAAGATATGGTCATTCAATATATTGCAATGCGGGTGAACTAAAATTGCATTTATTAGATGGAAAATTATACACTTAAAGGCGTGTGTTCCGATCATCTTTGGACCCCCCCGATTTACCAGGAAGTAGTATCGATTTTTTGAAATCAGATGAAAGGCCATATTTTTCTCATTGTCGTCATGGAATTTGAGCTCTCAAATCCATTTAATTCCCAAGATATTAACAAAAAACCACCGTTTTAATGGTTAACCATCAATATTAGCACAGTATTGAATAGGGCTTTGCAATATGCATTATTGCTTCTACCATCAAAACTGCAAGTTTGTTTCCCATGGTACTTGATGGGGCTTATGTGCAAGTGCCACGCTCTCATATCATGTAGAGAGAGAACACAATAGACATAAATCGGAACAAGCACCTTTAAATTTTGGCAATCCAAACTAACCAATCCACCTCCTATCATGAACAGTTTTAAGCTATCACTCTTGAAAGTTAAAATGCCACAGTTTCTGCTAATTTTACATGAGAAACAGTTTTATTAAAGTAAATTGTCGTGCTGAGCAAGCTCGTGCGCGGAGTGCCCATCTCTCTTTCCTTAGCGTTTGGGACAGACTCCTCCGTATTATTTTTGCTGTGAGGGGTTCGCCACTCCTCCCGCACAGCGAGTCTGTTACTTTCCCAGCATTGAATAATGCTGGTACCCATTTATACACCTGTTGCTGTGGGGTTGGGTGGAGAGGAGTAATTGAGGTAAAGCGTCTTACTCAAGGGCGCAACACGTTGGCCGCAGTGGGACTCGAACCCACGACCTTTGGAGTGCGGGGCAAATGCACAATCCACTGGACCACACGTGCCCCTGTGCCACAGTTTTGCACCCAATATATATGACCATAAATGTTTACTACATCAAAAATTGAAAATCCATTTCATCTCAAACATCGGAATTGAGCGAGCATTTTAGGCGATTATCTTTACCTCTAGTTGACTATTTTTAATTAAAACATGAATTATATTTCAAAATCTCTGAGTCAGCCTTTAATAGAATCCTTGCACCTGTATATTTTTCACTCTAAAAAGCAGGCTTAAAGGGATAAGCAGCGATAATGTGAGAGAATTAAAAAAATGTGGAAATGCATTTTTTTAGCTTATAAATAAAAACTATGTATAGGGCCCTTGCACGGAAGGTAAATTATATTGAATGGACTTTTGTTTGTCCTCCAGATTATCCAAGCATGAGAAGAATACAATGCATGCACCTGGTTCACCTGAACATTTCAGTTATTTCTACAGGTGATTCCTTTGTATTCTCTGAATGCTTGGGTTGTTCTGGAGGCAGGTCCTGCCAAGATAACCTATTGACCTGCCGTGCAATCGCCCTATACAACTACTTAATGTGGGAATAAAAACACCAAATAGTGAAAAAAAAATGAAGTATTTGAGGAAATTTTTCATACAGTCTCCCGCAAATAGACATACAGCGAAGACGACTCAAAATCAACACTAAACAACTTATTGTGGTTTACACTAGTACAGAATAAACAAAGATCAATAATATTTGTGTTTGAGGTCAAACTGTACTGGTCATGGTGCACAATATGAAGTATTTGAGGAAATTTTTCATACAGTCTCCCGCAAATAGACGTACAGCGAAGACGACTCAAAATTGACACTAAACAACTTATTGTTGTTTACACTAGTACAGAATAAACTATAAGATCAATAATATTTGTGTTTGAGGTCAAACTGTACTGGTCATGGTGCACAATGTTATGCTTATAAATCTGGGATATTCACACACGGAAAGACTTTTTTGATCTCAAGTTGGAATTTTGATACGCATGTAAAGAAATTACAGAATCAGATGAAAAGTACCGCCTTGTCTTTAATACACGGATTTCAAGCCAACCACTTGCAGGTTATGTTAGCACATCTATGCTGAGTAACAAAAATACCAAAATTTTGATGATTTTTTCGATGTTTCGGATCAGTAAATCGCTGCTTATCCCTTTAATGAAAGAAATATGATCTTTAAGTACAAACGGAAACTAAGCACTCACAGAAAACTTTCAAGTAATGGATTTTTAAAAAAATGCATGAAATGGTGCAGCCCCTGTTTGCACTTTGAATTACTATGTATATGTAAAGGAAACCTTAGACTGAGAAAAAAAAACTTTCAAGTGATGACTTTCATAAAATGCATGAAATGTCACAGCCCCTGTCTGCGCTTTGAATTACTATGTAAATGTAGTAATGTGCATCACTAAAAGGATAGTAAAGTTTCATCTTTCCTTCAGTACGTACAATTTTGACAACTTACCCTTTCCTGAAGACAAGTCTGCCACAATGGTATGATAATCTTCCCTACAATTTCCTATATAAAACAGACTTACTGGGTGTCCCATAAAAAGTCCAATCTTACAGGAATAGGAAGACATTGCACAAACTGTACCCAAGTTATCCATTATTTTGGCCCATTTGCTTACTTCACTCAGCAATGAGTATGGTACATGTATACAAGTTGAAAAACAATGTCTTTTTTGTTATATTGCTAGTTGTTCTATTCTATTGAATTGGGCGAAATGGAAGGAGGGAGTAAGGGCGATTGCTATGGGTGCGAGGTAAATCCGGCCACCCTCGTTCTACGGAGATAAAACTGGATTAACAAATTTACTAACTATACTACTACTTTTAACATAAATTCTTAAACAGCTGTGAAAATGTAAGCAATTTCATTGAATGATGCCCAGGTTCCATTCGATAATTGAACCCAAGTAGTACATGCTGCACATTGATGTTATTTGGAGGTTGAAGCACTTACGTCATATTGTATTTTGCTACAATTGTGCATGCCTGCCAACGTTGCCTCTCATTGCCTCTGTTCATTGTGTTCTTGTTGTATATAAGCCAAAATATTGCAAAATTTGGGTTAAAGATTACCTTTAAATTATAAAGCGGTTTAAATATAAGAATAAAGGCATGATTTTGAGAACCAGTACAATTGGCGACACCATTATTTTTGCGTGGAAGAACTCATCCTCCGGTTTTGTTCTTCCACTTAGTATCTCCCTGACTTCAATTCGTCGTAGACTGAATACCGGCTTCCAAAATCATGCCTTTATTCTCTAAATAAAAAAACACCCTGAAATTGTTGGGAGGTTGTTAAAACCCCAGAATTCTGGTAAAATCCACAGCAGTGGCAATTAGTTATTTTAAGTAGTTGTTTGACTGTGTATTTGCATGCAAAACACTTTTTTATTGGCAAACTAAAGAAACAGTGATTTTATTCCTTTATAATGGTTACACATAGACTGTGAATATCAACCTTTTTCCCCATGGTGCATCGGGAAACATTTCCTCTCTGAGGCAACACGCCATATTGCGTATCATGAGAATTGGCATCAGTACCTGGAGGTGCGACTGACTTCAATTTTTTTAAGGTTTTAAATAATTTTCAAAGACTCAGTAATATCAACCATCAGATCCCCCAAGGTAGATCCAGCTATGTCTGCAGAATTTTGATTGAATTATTTGTACACAGACAAATTTAACAAATTTTCAGTAGTTATTTTAGCTACCTACTATAAAGCCAAACATATTGTACAAATGACTGCACACAAGAGAAATTATTTGTCACACTGAAAAATTGCGAAATAACACCGACTGACAGACACACAGCAAGGAGACTAAAATATATACAAAGAACTAGCAAGTACATGCATTGTTTTTGTTCAATTTTGCCAGAGCCTGTGCAGGATCATATTTCCTCTCTTCTTATTGATTTCAGCTTGACATTTTTTAAAGAAAAAAAAAGAAAAGAAAGAAAGAAAGCTTTAAACCTAGGAAAATCAATCTGAAGAGCTACAGGCATACATGATAAATGTAAAAGATCAAACCTAGCAAGCACAAGGAATCTTCCTTTTTAAGGACATTTTTGCATGTTCAGTAATTCTAAGTTATTTTACGTTGTTGACCCACTGACACATGGCCTTTAACTGTTATATTTTACAAACATCCAAATTAATGGTTGACACTATTATTGCCACTTTCAAGGGGGAGAGCATGGCCTAGCGTTTAGGGTGCTTGCCTGTGGTGCAAATTTACCAAAAAATCCCAGGTTCGAATCCCGGTGGGGTAAATTGCTGGGATTTATTTGGGTGCTCAATTCCAGATTTACTTGTATACGAGCTATTGATTAAATACAGAACACCGCTCTCCTCCATGTTTAACTTGGAATTGGGCAATTAATCATGAAAGCATCCCATCCTTCGGAGGGGGAGGTTAAGCAGTCTGTCCCAGTACAGAGAGTCAAAAAGTACATGTACATCAAAGTCAGTGATTACACACGGCCCCAGATAGATTACTCAGTTGAATAAATCCTGACACCACCACAAGCACAGGGTTTAGAATTCCGCGCGAATGATACAGCGCAGTCCAATCGGACATGCATTGATAATCAACAAATTACTCAAAATTCTAAGTTTGTGACCAAATGCAATGATTGGTAATGACCATTTACTAGTACAGTTTTAAGCAGTTTTGGGACTATGCAAAACTGTAGGGGCCTACTCAGAAGTGTGTGCGAGACCATGGACTCGCGCAAAAATATATTGCGAGAGTCAATTGGACTCACCCGGCTCTTGCCGACATTTACCCCAGCAAGCCATACTAATGTTTGTGGAATACACTAGAAGAAGTAAAAAATAGACAAGAGCGCAATGGGTTAATGTAGCATCACTGACAAAATTTATCATAACTTCACCTTTAAAACCTTTGACTAGATTTGGCCATTAAATAATTAAATTCTTTTGAACTTTGGGGTGATTACCAACCTTCCAGTGAAGAAACAGCATTTGAAGCATAATGCTATCAAATGATTTCTAGAGACCTTTGACCTCAAACAACAGGTATGACTTAATCCAAAAAGGTCCTTCCGAGCCACTGCAGTTAATTTCCAGCCATTTCTATAAACATAAAATTTGATGCTTATCCCTACAATGACCTTTGACCTCTGAACCCTAAACATCAATATTGACCAACTTCATAAAGATAATTATGATCAATTTTGGTGAATACCCTCCTGTGGACCAAAGCATTCTGTGCTATTTCAACGAAATTAAATGCTTCCTATATGACCATTGAACCTCTTAGAACCCCATCAAGAGGTTGTATGAGTCCATCCCACAATTCACTAGTTTTGTGAATTTAACTTCAATAAAGTCATGTGATTCCACATAAATTCTATTCTTAACACATAAAAACCCTGCGTGACACTATTTAGCCACCAGCATTAATACTTGAGGTAATTTTAGTGTGATTAGGAAAGTCTTACAGTTCTTAAAACTTTTTGTAACCCCCCCCCCCCCCCTTATTTTTTTCCCCCCCCCTTTTAATCCCTAAAGTACTGAATGTGTTTTACAATACAATTTTGGAATTGCAATGCATTTGGGATGGTTCAAAACACCTTTGATTACCCTTATCTAACCCAACCCTTCAAGTAGAACTTCCTACCACCTACTTTGTGGTTTTACCCACATACCCAGCCATTCTGTAAAGAAGCACTTCACATTACCTGCCCCTTAGCCATGACCTTTGTTAATACTAAAGGTCCTTAAACCACCGCCTAACACTCACCCTACTCTGGGGTCTCTATAACAAAATGCAACACAACCCCCCACCCCCCCCGAGAATGTGTGACAAGAAACTTATTGAAAATGTTTACAGATAAATAGAAGATCATTGAAAGCTGTGACTACCAATATCACGAAAAATCAACATTCCTTTATGCTTACTAAAGACATCTAGGTTCCTGCTAGTTTTGATCAATAGTATAACCCATGAGGAGATACAATTAATTTGATCATTAATTCAAAATCACAAGATGGAAGGAAATAACAATTTACAGTTTTCAATAATTTTCAATACCTCACCTTCCAGTAAGCTGTTAGGTCGAAGAACACACCCGCCATGTCGCCACCCACACACATGTCAGAAAAAGGCTACAACAAGTAAAATCCATCTCATCCTTTAACAAAAACTAGACTAGGACTAGCACATTTTTTATGCTAACTGATAGCACCACCGAATATCAGACACCTGTGATATGTGGATAAGGCTTCCTGCAAGCAATCATACTGCCCATAGGAGCTTTATCAGGATTCACACCTACAAGACTGGCGAGGATTTTATAAGGTGAAGTTCACTCTATAATAGCCCTTGGACAATGAGGACACAAGCTTAAAGGTGGCTGTTCCGATTTATGTGTATTGTGTTCTCTACTAGCTATGAGAGCCTGGCAACTTGCTCTGCTCATAAAACTAAAGTACCGTGGAAAACAAACTTGCGGTTTTGACGTAGAGGCAATAATGCATGTTGCAAAAGCCCTATTCAAACTGTGCTAATATTGATGGTTACCACTAAAACGGCGGTTTTGTTTATATCTTGCGGAGTGAAATGGGATTTGAGGGCTCAAATTTACGGACGACAATGAGAAAAATCAGCCTGTCATCTGAATTCAAAATCGATACTACTTCCGGGTAAATCAGGGGGGTTAACCAAAGCCGATCGGAACACGCACATTAAGGTTAAGTTGACATGGCTGTCAAATCTGAATATCCTGCTAAATTGCTGAATACTGTGAGCCTAAACTCATGTTATAGTGCATGCAACTACATTCACTGTGTTCTGCACTTCAAAAAGTATACATTACACTTAATTAATTTGAAGTTCAGCTGAGTTTTACTGCTTAATTTAAAGTTCAGCTGAGTTTGCTGTTCTTTAAAAAAATAGCCTCAAATAAAGCTCAAATTGAAAGCCCTTGCCTTTTTTAGTACTTAAATACAGAAAATGCATACATACTACTTTTATACACAAAATGTTGTCAAATTGGATGATTGGCACGCATTAGATTGTAAGACACTGTTTGCTCCGGGAATATAGGTAGAATTCTTCACATCAAATGTTTTTTTAAATGGGGTGGTCATTCTGCCAAAATTATTTTCCCCCTTTTCATATTTTGCTCTCAGTTCAACTTCAGTTTTGAGGAATTTAGAATCCAGACCAATTTTAGCCCATAAAACTTTCCAATTCCAGAAAAATATTCATCAAACACTTAATATGAAATATTCAAACATTTTCCGAATATTTGTGAAACACTGAAATTCAAAACAAAAAATTGCTAGTAATCATTGGAATTCGAGGCACATTCTCTCACGTATTGAACATGTTAAGACCTATTAAGATTGAGGCAGGCTGAACATGAGATTTAGGGAAGTCTTTCATGTTTCACAGTTTTCACAGAGGAATAGCCACCATTGACTATCTACTCAAGATAGTCCTAGAGGCTGAAAGGCATAAAAAGAAGAGTGCAGTGCATGTTCAAACACTTTTAATGTCACCACGAACTGAAGGCGATGGTGGGTTCTAAAGTGCTACTGCTATTTCTAAAGAACAATTACTAATATGTAAATGGAGCTCTGCAAATACAGAAAAAGAATAAGGGTTATCTTTTGATTCATGTTTCAGTGTGTGTGCTTATGTGCATTTGTGTATGTATGTGTGTTGTCATGTGCATGATGCGTGCACACATGTACCGAAAATTAACAAAATTGTGGGAAAAGCATTAAGACACCTGTGGGGATTTTTTGGATTTTTTTTGTGGAGGACCTTCAAAATCCCAACAGCGAAGCTCACCACCTTATTTAATATTATTAAAGGAACAGCAGATCATCCATTAAAGATGGTTTTTTCCAATTTTTGGCTATTGTGGTCTCTACTGATATGACAGTTGGGCATCCGCATCCACTGGCCATCGAGCATTGTGGAAAACAAACTTGTGGTTGTAATGCATATGCAACATACTATTATTCCACTGAGTTAATATTGATGGTTAATCATCATGAAACAGCATTTTTTGTCTCATCTTGGAAAAGGAAATGGATTGAAGGCTTAAAGTTCCAAGCAAACATGAAAAAAAGAGCCTCTCATCTGATATCAAAAATGAAACTGCTGGGTAAGTCGGGGGCCCCCAAAAGACAATCAAAACAAGAGCCTTAATAGTTTAACCTGATGTCTATTCAAATGGACCACTTACCGCTAATGGCATAAAAGTACAGGTTCACCCACATGGTCACTGCTGTCTTGCTGGTTTTTGGGAATGGGGACAAGTCACCAAGTTCACATGAGGTCACCAACCAGGACATTACCCAACAACCACTGTATATAAGTGTCATAAAAATTAATAAACGAAAATATCAGCCACCTTGAATTCTTTTAAAATTAAAAAAAGAAATTTAGTATTAAAAATAATCATCTAGAACTAAAGATAGTCACTAAATGCTTAGTGGAGCATGGAATCGGATTTTCTGTTTTCATTGCTGTAAAATTTGTACACAGTATAACATGCCATAAGGATACTGTGTACTTAGAACAAAACATTTCATCCGGAATTTAGAACAAAGCTGATGATTTCTATTATGAAGGCACTCGATTTGAGCTTAGTTATTTCACACAGTAATTAGTATTATGGACAAAGCATATGTAACATGCAAAAAACACGATTGTTGAAAAGAATGGAGTCGCAGCCCTCATCGGTGAATATTGCTCTTGAGTACAGCCTTAATGGGGCGACACAAGCTAGTTATGTTTAGGGGTTTAACCACAGAAAGGACACATACAGATTTCACACACAGAAAGACACACACTACCAGAGTAATCCCCAGTGCCCTATGGCAGAGATAAAAAAAAGTCAATACATGTCATGTAAATTACACATACAGAATCAATTCAAAAATCCAATGAATTTAAGGTTAAAATTTAAATTTGAGTTGTTTCTTTTTTTCAAAAAACTTAAAAAAAAAAACAGTTTTGCAAAAATATTGGGCACTGTAACAAATGAGATGCCAAAATGTTGTATACAAATTTGCATAATTTGAGAGTTGTGCTTTTCGTTGTGAACAAATTATAATGTGAAATTTAACCTACTTAGTTCTACAGTAGACAAACGATGCTAATTATTATTTTTAATTCGTTGTCACGTAAAAATTACAACATTAAAAATATTGTTAAAAAAAAAAAAAAAAACCCATGGTCCGCTTGGCCCGGATTCTGAACCGGGGCGACCTTCGAAGTACATGCACGGACGCTCTAACCGACTGAGCTATCAAGCATGGGTTGTAGAAAGAGCGATAGATATCATCTATAGGTGTTAGGTTCGATATGTGTCCTTCGCTGTCCTAGCGGGCAGCATCAGAACTGTATATTTGAACATATACGATCATATTTGTTGAAATATTTTAAACTTAATTAGTTCTCCAGGGTAGACAAAGAAGTTCTATATTTTATTAATCTTTCCCGGGAGATGGCCAGCGCACGATAGTGTTGAAAAAAACAAAAAAAACCATGTGAGCTGGCCGGATTCGAACAGGAGACCTTCGAATTACATGCACAACGCAGGTTTGTAATTCGAAGGTCGCCGGCCGGTTCGAATCCGGCCAAGCGCACATGGGGGTTTTTTTTGTTCAACATCTAGTGGCGCTGGCATCTACAGGAAAGTTAAAATATATATAACCAATTATTAATGTACTTGTGAGGCAGTTCACCAACCACAACAGAATATAATAGTGAATAAGAATGAACCATTCTTATTGAAGCGAATTGCTAAGAAAGTTTTTAGTAGAGGGTCATTTCAGTAGTCATAATTAAAATCTTCAAAGTGAATGCCAACCAATTGCCAACAACTTGTACAAAGAGTTCTAGAAATATATAGATCGCATATAACAAACCTATTACAAATTTATTATCCTAAGCCAATATGAAAGAAGAACAGCACATTGCATTACATCCCCAAAGCTTAAAAAAGCAGGTGTTTGAGAACAGATACAAATTGCCCTTAGGGAGCAAGAATGACATAAAAAAGTAAAATAATTTTTCCCACTCAAAGTTTTCTCGCCGAAGATTAACATACATATATAATTAAAAGGCTGCATTTGCATTTTGTGATCCTAGCACATTTATTTTGTTTATGTTCACTAGATATCCTCAAGAAAGGCCTAATTCCAAAAAAATCACCACGCAGAGCACACTGTATGTTGCATTTATAAATCAGTGAGCGATTTAGTTGTATTGCGCTGCCTCATCGGCCACTATGTTGTAAATTCTGTCCATTTAGACGGAAGATAAGATATAAAAAAAATAATCGCGGTCCCCGCGACCGTGGAGTGTCTCCTGCCATCGCGGTTTGTGATGGGCCAGAGGTCACATGAGGTCACCAAACTCACATGAGGTCACCAAATGTCACCCCACCCCCCCACTCCTTTCCACCAAGACATCATTCATGGCCCTTATGGAACTCATATGGCATGCAATTCATTAAGGGTTAACATTTTGACCACCGACCACACAAACAGATACAGAGACACACAGGACATACGCCAGCGTAATCCCTATGTGCCTTCTGCAATTCTTGCAGACGAACACAATTACAAATTTTGTCTAGAGTTAGATTAAATTTGTACTCAAGATTAGGTACACATACTATACTTGGGCAGGGTTTCAGAATGATATCCAAATCTCAGTTTCTTTGAGATAAATCATGGTGGGCATCACAAAATGTCCCTTTAAGACCACAATTAAAGCCACTATCAGTAATTTTTTTCCAAATTCAAAATGCCCATTTTGTCTCTAAATTGCTAGTGTTAGAGGTCATATCAACAACTTATATTACAGTTCTTTGTGAAAAACAACACTAGAATCTTTTAAGCGGTCTTGAAGATGCATTTACGACTGTTGTTTCTAGTCTTTAAAAAGTCGGATCCTGACGTTCTGTAACAATTTAATAAAAATTGTCACTAGCTTGACAAATACATGGTGTTTGCCTTAGCACTTCCAGGGTAGTTTAGTACACAATTTCCAATCAACATTGCAAAAATGGACTTCGATGAAATAGGGGGGCGCGCGTTGTTTACATTTTGAAAAATTGCTGACAGTGTCTTTAATGTTCTCTTCAAATACTCAAATTTCTTCCCATCTTTCAATTACCCAAGTCCTTACCATGCCGTGAAATATTATCATGCCCTGAGTTAGTTTAGAAAAAAGTATGATTTTGGGAACCGGTCTCTCTTACGACGAAATTGAACCCAAGGGCGAGATCCATTATTTTAAGTGGAGACGAGGGCCCGGAATCATACCTTTATTCTCATTCTTAAACAGCTTTAATCATTTAACCTCATCTTTAACCCAATTTTCGCGATGCTTTTACAAGCTTAATACAACAAAAAGGACTGCCACCACCCATTTAAAACATCAAAACCACCCGTTGAACGCACGATCATACACAACGATCATACGCAGCGAGACGCAACGTTGACAGACGCGCACGCGAACGTACTAACCGCGGTATGACGCGAGCGCTCAACCTAAAAATAACATCAATACTCAGCGCGTACTTCCTGGGTCAAAATCAATAACGAATTGAACCCGGCATCAGCCAATGAAATTGCTTACATTTTTATTTTTTTTATTTTTGATAAAATACTTTTACAGACATTTAATTAAATCAACTCTATCTGTTGCCTCACTTGTACAAAAACAACTAAGGTATTCAGAGAAGATGCTTGAGTGTCAGAATGTTTGCATGGGCAACATTATAAAACATAGAACCCTCAAAGGTTTTTACCCGGTAAGAAACAAAAACAAAAAAACCCAAACCACATAATATGCCCTCATGGCTTTACCCAATTCATGGAAAAAACTTGACAAATTTTGTATGGAAAGGAGCCCCAGATAGTGTAAGTGTTAACAAGGCGACTTCTTGAAGTGAAGGAATCTAAGGGTATGTCGTTATTCCACCAGCCTCGAACCCTGTCGTAAACCCCCCCCCCCCAAAAAAAAAAAACTAGAATGGCAGGTCTCGGCTTGTCGTGCTCACTATATTCAAAGAATATAAGATGTGGGCTTGGTACACCTATGACATAAGTTTGGTTCAAATGAACTTCAACTTTTCAAATTGAGGTCAATTTTACATCTTTAACCTATTTTTGAACTTGACATCACATGACCTTTGGACCTCATCAACATGTGAGGGATCCAATGGGGACCAATGACACAAGTTGTTCCAATTGAAACTCAACTTTTCAAAACTGAGGTAATTTACATTTTATGCTATTTTTCAACTGCCCCCCCCCCTCCCAATAAAAAAGTGATATTCTTTTATCAGCTGGCAGGTTATCCTTAGTCAATAGTGTGAATATGTGGCATACCGATTCAAACAATCTCTGCAAGAAATGTTCTAATTTGTATTCTTGGTTAAGTAAATGGACAAAAATTACAACATGGGGGCTAGGGGACAACTGTGGTACAAAAACAATTACTCACACAAAAAAATATAAGATAGAAAAAAAATAGGAGGTGTGAATAAAACCTTTCTCAAAGATATCTGTGAACTATATAATAATGAAATACATCTTTAAAATATATTAGATTTTACTTTATTAGGAACAAGAAAAGCACCTTTAAAATGATACTCTTATTTCTGCTTTTAAGAAAATGACAGACATTTTACCCTTTTATTCCACTACTTCACAATCCGTTGGGAGATGTAATGTAACAGAGTTTCTCTTTGGAGATATCACACACAATAATGTTACAGAGGAACATAATCTATAAGAAAAATCTTATGCAAGATTTTCATGTTTTGACATAACTGAACAGTTACATGACCTGGGGACAACCACATTCTGAGGTTTAATCACCCAACAGGTTAAGACATTGAGTACAGTTTGAGTGAGGTGACAAAACAAATTCCATACACACATGTTTCAGCTGACAATGAATCTGATGGCACAGCACATCAATTCGCTGCATTGATGTTTTTTTTTGTAATGACACAGCAAACAAACTAATATGCGATAATAACCTCATCCACAAATGATAACTTAACGTGTTGTTCTAATAAACGCCCCTGCCTAATAAACGCCCCCATATGATTTTGGATCAAACATTCAAGAAGAAAATGAGTTACGCTTACCTAAACTGCATGATTAATGGCCAGGATTGTTGGTAATCCGTTATCATTAATCGCTGTTGTCATCAATTACTTTCTACAAAGTACAAAGGAGTGATGTCGTGGATTCATGGTATAACGAATCTGGACCCCCAGTAATCTGTTCTGAACTGTGTAAGGTGATTTTGGTGGAAATCTGCTTTCCATTTTTGAGTGTAATAAACGCCCCCCTCTTTTGGAAAATGCACCGCCCCCCGCAGGGCGTTTATTAGGAACATACGGTAGTCATTTTTGTTGTTATTATTTTTTTTTAAAAACATAAATGAGCATTCTACTGTATAAAGTCTAAATGTTAATGGAAATACCCGGTCCATAGTATGTTGAATCTGATGTTCCCCAAAGTGCCCAAAAGCAAGAATTACACTGTATACCCAGCAATCTTGGGAGGCTGTCTGGAGGGAAATGTTCAGAATTGATTTTCTATTGAGAAAGCAATTTTAGCAGCAGATTTTCACAGAGAAGCAGAAGGATTTCCCTTCCTCTTAGTGAGGTTCAAAGGAATCCAGAAGCAATTCCGTCAAAGCACTGAATTTACTAAAACAAGGAGAACTCGTATTACGCGATGCGTAAAATACCTCCCCGCCGAATGTCGCGATCAATAGCATGTGATAGGGCAACTAACAACACCAAACCACAAGAACCAAAAGGAAGTAAAAAAACAACTCATAAAAAAAAACACAAAAAATAAATAAAAAAAACACCTAAAAAAAAAAAAAAAAATAACAAAACACTCTGCACACCAAACCGCACAAACCCCCACCCCCTCCTTAACACCAACGCCACCCCTTCCCAAAACACCAACATGCCCACCCCTCCCCAACACCCCGCAAAGACCCTACCCCCTCCCCAACACTCAACAAACACGCACCCCAACACCCCACACCATTCCCAACACCCAAAACATTCCAACACCCCGCAACACTCCCAAAGAGAAAAAAAAAAAGAAAAAAAAAATAAAAAACCAAGAAGGGGAAAAAAAAAAAGAAAAAATTAAAAAAGAAAAACAAGAAAAAAATGAAAAAGAAACAAAAAAAAAGAACCAATAAGAGGAACAAAAGAACAAAATAAAAAAAAATACAGCAACAAAAACAACCCTCCCCACAACCGTGCAATAACACAACCCACCTCCCAAAAACAAAACCATCCCCAAAACCCTACCCTCCCCAACACCCTACCTCCTCCCAAACACCCTATCCTCCCCAACACATCCCCCCTCCCCGTATGAAATTAGTAGTCTCATGTAGCGAAGAAAATTTTGCCTATCCGACGTACATGTTCAGAGATCAGCAATTACGCATATTAAGTATAGCTCATTTGCATACCTAAGCCGCATATATCACATACTTTTCAAATTGACAAAAAAGAGGTGCCCATGATGGACTTCATGCGCGCAGTAATTTTAAGTATCTGATGTACCGTTCAAAAATATAGCAATTTGCCTGATTTTTGCAATAATTAGCTCATTTGCATACTCAATTTGCCCTAAGTACGCCCAAAATCTAATCATGGCGAGAACTCTTCAGCCCACTTCCTCCACCTAGTTACATCATTATACGCCTTACGGAACTCCAGAACTTGTTGTACAGAGGCCTTGCAGGAAAAGGAAAGGAAAAATGTTCATAAATTATATGCAAATTAGAGACCGAATTAGCATAATTTTTACGCCCAAAATCTAAGAAGGTGGAGAAACTCATCAACCCACTTATTTCCACCAAGGTACATCATTGTCACAACCTTAAGGAACTCAAGATAAATTGAATACAACATGGTGAAAATTTTTATCACGGCCGAACGAACGAAAGAAAGGAAGGAACGCAACGATACGGACGAACGGAACAGACGATGCTCATTTCATAGTCACCCGTTCCGAAAGCGTTCGGCGGGGACCAAAACTACAGCGCTCATATTGTGTCATCTGCTATCACGGTTTGTGAATAAGGACAAAAAAAAGGCTCACATGAGTCACGTGAGGTCATGAAGGTCACCAAGGTCACATGAGGTTACCAACAGGTGGGACCACTACCCAAGGACCATTTTATCCAGGTGTCACGAAATTGATCCGGACTATGTGGATTACACAATTGTAATTATGGTTAGGTCAACAATTTCACCACAGACAGATACATAGACACACACACTATCAAAGCAATCCTTTGGGCCCCTCTTGCAGATGACACAATGGAGATGGGTTTGTTATGGCTAGTTTGTATCCCAATGACTGTTTCACCTGACATGTTTGTTGTTTGTTTGTTTTATTCTTCTTTAAACTGGTAACTTATTTAGTGGAGGATACAAGATATGCTCTGTTCTTCCATAAGGGCCAGGGTGTAAAATGGTGATATTAGCTTCATGTTTCAAACGGGTTCACACAACTCCAAAGGTTTTAGAAACTCAGGAGGTGAAAACCTAAAATCCACAATTATTTTACTTCACTCAAGTTGTGTTCACACAATGGCCAAAACTCTGAATGAAAGTCATCCCCTGACCATTCTCCCCCCACTTCTGCGAAGGTAGACCAGAAGCCAGCATATAGAAGCTGTGGGCCTTTGCAAGATGATATTCAAACATAGAAATTGTCAACAAGATGACCTGAGAGTTCACCTCAGCTCACTATCCCCCGAAGCTGTACACACAGTACGACGCTCCAAACCTCCAGGTGCTTCACCCCCCCAGTTTTTGAGCTGCAAAGCCAAGCTCCTACAATTCGCCCGGAAACTCTGTTAGTTAGTTAGTTAGTTCAGTTCATTCGTGCGTTCATTAACGCGTGTTTAACATTAAAATGATGTATCCATATTGATGCTCAGTTTACAGTTGTCCCGATAATTTATTTCGATAGGCCTCGCCGACACGAACACGCTTATTTTCGCTTGATTACCAATACAAAAAAACTAGCGAGGTGGTGGACGCTGTTCCGACCTACCAAGGTCCAAGTTCCATACTAATTAATACCCGCGGTTATTAGTAAAAATATTAGAAACGTGCAAGGTTTACTGTGATAAAAGCCCCGGATAAAAAACATCACACTCGTCGTAGCTATTCATACCGGCACATATTGGATAAAATTGAATTCTATTTATCTTAGCAGCGGTAAACTTTCTGAATAAACACATACCTGACGATGATTTTGGATGGGTAAGATCATTTTATAAGCGAAGCCCCCCACAGGCGAAATATTAGAACGTGCAATGTTACTGTGAAAAATTAAGCCCCGGATGAACCGGATGAAAACATCACACTCGTCGTAGCATTTCAAACCCGCATATTGGAAAATTTATTCTATTTTATCTTAGCGGCAACGGTAAACTTTCTGAACAAAACACATACCTGACGAGGTTCTTGGATGTGTAAGGATCATTTAATAATATAAGCTCAGGCCCCAAGCGAAATCGACGACAAGTGCTTTTTCATGCTGTTATGTTTACGTATGCTGGACACTTCTGTGACAGTGGTTCTTTGGCATCAACTTTTGTCCACAACTAAAAAAAACTCCTCCCGCTATAGTTTATGATGTCTGAAGGCTTTTGTTTTTAAATTTCCAGCCCGTTTTAGTGATTGTGTTTAGTGATAATAAAATTACTTGTATGAGAAGTTTCTTTAATGAAATATTTACGTATTCTAATTCCGTTTGTATCTTCTTTTTTTTAAAAAAACACATCTCAGTACAAGTTTCAAAGTATTAGTTTAAACGCAAAAAAGGTCAAGTGCCCTCCTACGTGCACGGCCATATCATGTCATAATCTGTAACGGGATTCCCTAGTCCTGTTTACCTCTAAATACTTGTATGCTGCAGTTTCATAAAAAGAGCTGACAGGTGTTGGACGGGCACAAGAGCAGGTCCTACTCCGGAAGACGCAACATTTGTCACCTGAATTCCCCGACTTTGCGCATTGTGATTGGTTGGCCTTGGTAGGCTGACTAGAATTTTTGGGTTTATGCGCTCCGGAAAAGTTTGGGGCGTGAGCAGACGGCTTCAACATGGCGAGCTAAACATAACTGTGGAGATGGGGACTGGGGAGACGGACTTTCAGGCTAATGGCGAACTAGACAAACTGTAGAGATGGACGGAACTTTTGTGTGCTTGACACTTCATCACAGACAATAATGGACTTTTGAATGAATAACATCACATAAGGAGATGATTTGGCAGACGACCGAGTAAAAGATGACGAGGCAAGCTGTGCGAATGTGGACATTTTTTAACCCCAGATTTAAACCACCCCAGCTGTTTGTCTTTCACGTGAATGTCAACTGCGCATCAACCAGAACTCAGCTTATGCATTTATTTGTTCATCGCTGGGGCCTTAACACAAATGGAGAGTGATTAGAACTGACCGATTGGCACATACGATGACAAGGAATACCAGGAAGCATCTTTACAATATTGCCATATCTCACTTATGTCCCTGGATTGCACGCAATACGGACTAACCGCGAAGGTGTGCACAAAATCGGATTTATTCGGGTAAATAGCTGGACATGCTCGGGTTTTAAGATTTTACGAGTAAAAATTGGGATTTTAAACGGTACTTCCAGTTTAGCGATCCCTCAAGTTCGACGCGAAAAGAGTAACAAAGTACGACCACACAGACAGATGAAGACACCAGACAAGCACGTATACGAGGACAAGACTGTTATTATAACTTATATTTGTAATGGACTTTTGATGTGAAAATGATGTGAGAAAAATACAAATCTGTGCTTGCTGTTGGGTAAATTGGGAGGCTGGGTTGTGAGGTTGGAGTAGTTTAGTTGTTGTGAGAAATAAGTTTTCCTTATAAAATTTGAAAATTGGGTTGAGTGAGATTTTTGAAAGTTTGGAAGATAATCAGATGGGGGGAGATTAAAGGAGTTAAGATTCAAATTTGTTGATTTGTGATATTTTCTGAGGTAATTTAATTAAATGGGAATTTAAAATTCAAAGTTTAAAACAAGCAGGCAGCACAAAACTTGATTGCGAAATGAAACATCACCAGTTTTGTAAACATGTCTAGTTGAGATCTATACAACTCATACCTTTAAGTTGCGCGCAGTTGTTTCTTTAAAGTGTCACAAAGTGTGGTTCAAAAAGGTTGATGATTAAGGGTTGGAGGTCTCTCCAAATTTAAATTAAAGCATGCGTTGATGCACTCTGAATGAGTATCGGTGTTTGGAAACATTGTGTGTAAACATTCTGTGAGCTATACAACAACATTCGAAAGTTCTGATATGGTCGGCAAATGTGTTAAGATATTGGGTTGAGTGTATAAGTTGATAGGTGTGTTGTGAGGTGGTGTGTGAGTTAGTTGCAGTAATAATGGTGTGCTTGCTTGTGAGTTAAGGTTTTTGTCATGTGGGTAGGCGGGGTAGAATCGTTTTGATGGAGAGAGATGAGTATTTATTGGGCGAGTTTTAAAGGATCTGGCGCGTTATAGTAGGCTGAAACATTGGGATTGAATGTGGAGGTGGTTGAGGTTATATGCTTAATTGATGGTGCGTATGAGAATTTGGTTTCAGGTTTTAAAGATTTAAGAGGGGTTAGTGTGAGATTAGCGTTAGGGAAGAGTGTGCAGCCGGCTGTGATTAAGTTGTGAGTGGCAGGTGTTGTTATATGAGTGATTTGAAATTTTGGTTAGCATCTGAAAGAAATTGTTGGGTAACAGTATATCAGAGTTAAAATTGAAAAAATTTCCAGTATTGTAATCATGGTATTTATTTATGCAAAGGGCATTGACTTGGGTGTGTTGTGGGCATGTTGCGCGAACTAGAGTTATAGTGATGTTTGAAAGCGGTTTTGAAATTGTGTGCTAATGTAGTTTAATAAGCTTCGAGGTAAGTGGTATGAAGGGGGTTATGTATTAGTCGACGGATGTAAATAAATGGAGGTGACATGCCAGACGTGGCGGAATGTCAGTTTTAGTAAGTTGATTTTGAGACGCTGGGGACCCTTTCCCGGGACTTTGGGTCAGAAGTAGCCAAAGATTGATACCAATTAATATTCATGAAAACGCTGCAGGTGACCTTGAAAAATCAGATCAT
>JAMKCH010004370.1:0-45532 GCA_023653785.1 Ophioderma brevispina | reverse complement strand
GTGTGCGTTGCCGATATATGCTAGTATTGCTTGCGGTACTGCGCTACGGGGGGAATCAACGGCGACTTAAGGTGACATAAGCGATTTGCAAATCCGTAGTATCTGGGGCAGTGAGATGGGTGAACATGGAGGGGAGCACGAAGAAGGCTGTGGGAGACCTCGTCGTGACGATATGGATGGGGCTGACGTTGTTGAGGAAATGAGGTCGGGCAGCGATGATTCTGTTGTCTGGCGCAGGTCGTGGTAAGGGATATTGGACAGGTTAAAGATGAGGGTGGAGAGACATTTTAATGATGGATGAGGCCCAGGTGTCAACGGATGGAGTACTCGACTGAGTCAGATGGTATCGGGGGAGATACGGTCACCGGGGCATTTATTAAAGGGGGATCGGACCTAGAGGCGTTCTAGCGAGGAAGATTCATTATTGAGAGCATGGACAGACGGGACTGATGAGGAGAGAGTATGAGAGAGAGGAGAGGCGTAGAAGACACCGTATGAATGAGTTAACCGTCAGCGGGATACGGAGGAATTAAATGGAAGCGGAGTTCGCGCATGGGCATAAAGAGAGAAGGGTAGAAAGAATACAACAGATATGGGATGGGAACACCGCGGTGATGATTCGAATGGGAGGGTAGAGGACAGAGAAGGAAAGGTGTTTGAAGAGGAGGAGCGGCTAAGAGACTTTGGTCGTCATCAACAGGAGAAAGAGGACGAGCGGGTTCGGGACGCTGCGCGTGAGCGGCAGATTTTGGTGACAGGAGGCGGGAGGGTCTTAAGGCACAGTGTTACTCAATTGGAGAAGAACGCAGAGGAAAAAATGCGACAATTCCAGGCTGAGGAACCCTACTTGTTGGAGAGAGAAAATAATACGTTTTTTGAACGGGCTGGATACGACAGGGTGTAGTAGAGAGTTGTGACAGGTTACGCCCTATTATGAGGAATGGGGGGAGTCATATTCCCGTAGACGGGGCGAGGTAAGTTAAGAGTATGTGGAAAAACCAAGGCATGGTTGAATTTTCGGAGAGGGGTAGATTGAGATCAGCAGCGACTGGATTAGAGAAATGTAGACCAACGTCTTCTGAGGTGGAGGACGTGCGAGCCCAGTGAGACCTGGTTACGGCAAGGAATGGAGGAGTACTAGCGCGCAGCGAGGATGGGAGAGTCAGGGAGATTAATCGGGGCTACCGACTACAGGCGGGCCGTGGATCAGCATGGCCTATGGGAGATGTGGTTGTATGGAGGGAAGAGAAAAGATGCGGCAGTTGAGGAGTGGACGAAGCCAAATTGATGGGGAGAGAAAAACGGAATAAGCGAGGGGAAGGATACCACCAGGGTGGGTGGGAGACGGGCTCTCCCTTAAATATGAGCGTGCGGGGAGTCATGATATACCCAGAGGACGGGGCGAGGTGAAATTAGGGGAGTATTACGGCAAACTGAGAAAGTAGCGGGAGATGGGAGATATGAAGGAGAACGTGACTAGCTAACAGACCGGGAGGTATTAGTGACCCGGATTGTTGGAACATCCTCCGTTGAAGAGGCGAGAAGAAGGTCACGAGTGCAGCAGAGGTTGCAGCGAGGTATGGAGAGAGACCGAAATATGAAAAGAAAGTTTTGAAATACAGACGGGAAAACACCCTGGAAGGATTTTCGATACATTTCGAGGCTTGTAGGGGAATACAATAAAGGATGCAAAGGAGCGACATATAAGCTGTGTACTGTTTGCCGGGGGGATGCATTGTCTGCATTGAGCATAACGACGTTAACCCGAAAGAGATGACCTTTGCGAAATTGGTGGACGTGATGGAGAAGGAGTTCGGACGGAGGGGAGTGGTTCTGGAAATTACTTTCAAGAATTGCAGCGGCGGGAGCAGAGGCCGGGGAGAGGCTCTCCTGCCCTTATCGGATTGGAATAAAGAGACTAACGGCGCTACGTTTCAGCAGGGACTGAGAAGCCAAGGTCGAGATTGCTGGCAAGAGGGTACTTTAAAAGCAATAGCAGATTCGTCTGGCACATAGAGGAGGCAATTAGGCAGGCTCAGGCGACAGAATCGTTCCACCGTCGTGAGAAGTCGAGGCAAGAGTAGGATGTAGGGCTTGTGCACACGAGAGTGGTTGAGTCTCAGTCAACACCGACAGCGGATTTCGCCCAGTTAGAGGCAAAGATGGATGAAAGGGAGCTAGGATGGAAGCATGAGTTGAGGAGCTGAAAAGATATGTAAGAGAGGGGTCGAGTTCGGCCAACGAGATGAAGCAGCCAAGGGGCGACATCGCCGAACGGGTATCGAGGACAGAGCAGTGGACCGGCACAGAGGCGTGGAAATATCCCCGCAGACCGCCCACCGCCCCCACCAGGACCCCCATTATGCTTTAGATGTCAGAAGCCTGGACACTTTCGCCAGAGAATGTAGCGGACGTACCGACGAGAGAGGTGCGATGTTTTCGCTGCGAAGAGTTGGGTCACACTACAGAGAATTGCCGTTACAGTCGTTACCGTAATTTGCTGTGTCGCAGATGTCGACAGGACGGGGGAAAACGTCTCGTATCATTGCACTATGAGGGAGGAAAGGAGGGAAAACGGGAGATCGGGCCAAACCAAGGGGCCATGGGAGGGACGGCGGCAAGCAGAAAGCAGGAGGCCCCGCGGTCCAGTTTTAAACCAGAACGCATGGGTGTCGGGGATCGAAAGGGGGTACAGAAGGCGTAAATGTGAAAATGTTGGCGGACGTAGGGAGATTAGAAGGGGGTAGATGTAGGTTGTCGACGGAGAAGGGCGGGCGAAGAAGAACGGCAGTGTGGTTGGAGCGCCTGCAGAAGATGGGACGCGAAGCAGAGAAGGATTAACGAGGGCTGGTGGAATCTTCGTGATTGTTGCGGTTGATGACGAGGTCAGAGCGATGTGATGCGTTCTGCACAAGCGGACATGTATGTACCCGGTTGTTGTTACAGGGGTTGTCTGCGTCATTTGTGCTAGCCAAGGGGACTTCAAATTCACTTGTGACGATGAAGTTTGTACCAGATGATTCCGGATAAGAAGCGAAGCCGACATAGGTTCGTTTGTTTTTCTAAATACACGCTCATCAGGCCGAGGGCGACAAAGTGCAGAGTGCGGAAGCACTCCTGGAGATAGGGGTGGGAATGGCTGCCATGAGCTGAGGTGATGTCGCAGACGTGAGCAAAAAAGGCATGTTGGGAGGAGTCCTGAAACAACTGGGGCGGATAACTGATTTTGGTCCCAGCATTCCACGCATGAGCTAACGCCAACACTCAAGGTTGTGTCTGTAGAAGTAGATAGTGGGTTAACGGCCGCGCATCAAGTAGTATGCACCTGCGGCGATATTGCATACAGACGAGGGGGAGTGTTTGTGTGGAGAGTTACTAGGGTCATTCATGTCTGACGAGATAGGCGGAGAGGGAGCTTCCCAAACCGGAATCGTGCGCAGGTCGAGAGCGGTAGGGGTAGTAGAACCGTAAATGGTGGGTCCACTTTACGATAGCGGATTATTGATGGCAAGAGGAGATTCTAGTCAAAGTTAAGACTGTGGTGCCAGTTAAAATTACTAATGTGTGGTGACTTTCCACGAGAGGTGAAACGAGGCGATACGCTGGGCAAGTTGGTGGTGGCGGAGAATGAGGGTGCGAGACTAGGTGGTGGGGCGAGATCCTATGGCCGGATCGGCGGATGTGCTGAAGATCTGAAGGAGCTGTTAGAGCAGAATACTACCCACTTGGGAGAAGGAGAGAGAGAAAAGTGACGGCGTTATAAGCCGAACTATCGGGATGTGTTCTCTAGTGGGGAGTTTGATATTGTAGGACGACGAAGGTGAGCACCAGTATTGTAATGGGGGGACCGCATTCGGCTGCTTGAGGAAAGTAACTCCCGCAGCAGCGTGACGCGGGGTGGAGCGCAAGTGAACGAGTGTAGGGGAAGGGTTAATACAGCTTCAAGTTAGTGCTGGTATAGCCAGTGGTGTTAGTAGCAAAGAAGGATGGCTCTAGCGCCTTTGTCGCTTATCGAAGATTGAATGGGGGTCACGATGAAGTGAAGGAAGCGTATTCCCTTCCGCGATTGATGATTTGTTGGATGCTTTAGGGGCGCAAATGTACTTTACAACTCTCGATTTTGGCCTCCGGCTACTGGGAAGGAGGTTGGAGGGACCCGGACGCTTCGAGATAAGTCTGCCTTATCCACCACCCAGCGGACGTTTATGCTTGGAAACGTCCTTACCATGGGCTCGGCAATGCGCTCACGTTTGAAGATGATGGAAGAGTGTTGTGGAGTGGAGGGGGACGCTCCTTGTTTATTTAGACCGAGTGATTGTGTTCGGTAGCCCCGTGTCGGAGTCTGTAGATCGCTTAGAGGAGGTTTTGCATAGGTGCCGAGGGAGCGGGTTTGAAATCAAGACCGCCAAGTGTCCACCTATGTCAAAAGGAGGTGACGTATTTGAGTCATGTAGTATCTGAAAGGGGTAATCATACGGATCCGTCCAAGATAGAAAGAGTTCGGGATTGGCCGACGCCAAAAGACCGCCCACGCAGGTGCGTAGTCTTGGGAATGGCGTCGTTATATCGTTCGGTTATCCGTGGAATTGCTGATATCGCGGCACCGCTCCATCGGCTGACAGAGAAAAAGTTGGTGTTTTAATGGACGAGCGAATGTGACGATGCCGTAACACGTTGAAAGAGTTGATGATCAGTGCTCAATTTGGCTTACCCGGTCAGAGGGCCAAATTAATTCTTATAACACTGACGCCCAGCAAATTTGCAATAGGGGGACGTATGTCACAAGGCAAGATGCGAGGAGGAGGGTTATAGCTATTAGCGCAGTCAATGTCACGGCCAGAGAGAAATATGTCGCGACGAGAAGAGAGGAGTCGAGAAGAGAAGCTTCTGGGGGTGTATTGTAACATATATTAATTTGGTTGCCACCCGTTTTCAATAAATAATATTGAGGCCCGTTACCGTCTGCCTTTGATTATTAAGTAATTGTCGACGCTATTGGGAACATTTCCTTTTGGGTGCTGCATTTGCGTAGAAGGTGTGTTAAACTCACCCAGGATATTCCGGCGTTTAAGTTGTGTGTTTGTATTCCTGTGCGAGTACCCAGTTCGGCGGACGCGTTGGATTTGGTGGTGACTCCTGGATGGCAGGTGTTAATCTGTGGTCTTTTTGTTGAATATTAGAGGGCTGGTAACAAAGATGCGGTCATTAAGTGTGAATGAAAAATGGCCCCTGACCATACATTGGCGAAACCATATAAGGGTGGGGTGGCCAATACAGGAGTTGCAAAGTGGCAAGGGTGGAATTCATAATACGTCGTAAGTCATAGCCTCTGGGGGTATAAAACGGTAACGCGGATAATTTTTTTGGACGTTTGAATGTTGAAGTATAGAGCAAGGTGGACGTTGATTGCTGCCTCCCGTTTAGTTAGTTTCCTGAATGCCATTATGTTTTGTAACCAAGAGAAGCTACCAAAACCATGTAGCATTACGAGTATCGTTGAACTTTTCTGAATTACCGTGGACTGCCCTTTTCGCTGTTAAATTCTGTTCGAGCCCACGAAGTACCAAAAGGCAAATTCCCAACTACGCGAGGTATGCCAGTGGAGACAATCGGACTTATTTCAAATACGCGAGGAATGTCGGCAGTGAAGATAACAATGGGATTAAGGTGTGTGTAATTTGTGTTGTATGTTGGTTGAGGTGAACCCAGACCTGGTACTCGAATTGATTATTTTGTGTGTTAAACGTTTGGATCAATCTCTCGACATTTGGGATGGTGTTAATATATAAATGTTTTTAAATCAATCGAGTCCAAGAGGAGGATAGTATAAAGGAATATTAAAGTGGTCGGATCTAGGAGAAAAACTCGTTACGTGAATATTTGTTAGGAAGGGGTTGTTAATTCCATCCTGAAAGAAATTTTCACGTTAGGACAATTTGTGAAGTTGTTGAGTTAGCAAATTGGAAACGCAACCAGACATAGCTTTTGGCCCTAAGTTAATATTTTAAATTATGAAATTTAAGGTGGTCCAGTTGGAATTTATCATCCTTGAATAAAACATGCACCAAGTTGCGCGCACTTTGATGCGGATTGGGCATTACAGCAATGTGCGTGATCCAGTTACAAATTTTACCCTATTCATGTATGGGAAGAAGTTCCCCTATCTGAATAATGTAACTTGATTTTGGGTCACGTTCAAGGATAACCATCTTGAACAATCTTGCTTGGGTTAAAAAGCTATTCTGATCTGTTTGAGTTTGGGCCTATGGCAATTGATTAATGGAGTGCTAAAGCCCTACATAGGACTCTATAGGACGCGGAGTCCTAACACCTGTTGGAATTCAATCCACATGAATTTATTTGAAAGAAATTTCGTGGTTAATTAACCAAAATTTTTCATTCAATCAGATCCAATGTAGGTGTAAAAAAATGCTACCTACAAGTTTGTGGAATAGTATTGAACTGTATTTTTATGAAATTAAACAATTGTTTGATCAGAATTCATTGGATTGTTATGATTAAACTTGATCAAAGAAATTTGCCAAAGCATTTGTTCTGAACAAATTTATTGAGTTTGATTTACTTTTTGATTTGAGGTAAGAGGAAACCCGTCATGGATCCCTCTTAGAAAACCTCCATTACCCTTTATCGTCGTCAAAATTAGCTTTGGCACGCAACAGGTCTTGACAATTTTGGTGGCAGCGGGGATTGTTTTTTTTTAATTATTTGATCTATAGATTAATCTATTTTGAGAGCTGATGAACACAAAGCAAAATTTAATTTAATAATTGTATATATATATTGAATTTGATTAACTATGGCGATAGTCATAATTAGGGGTATTGAGACGAGAAGATCAGCCTCCATGCTGACGGGTTGATATGGTGGAAATTTCTAATGCTGTATCCGAGCAATACAAGAGTTGATAGAGTGATTGACCAATTAGTTAATGGTGATTCATAGAGATGATAGAGTAGGGGGGGGAATGTTAACAAAAGTGATATTTGGATCAGCAGCAACGTCAACCCCGTCTACAAGATGGAACGTCCCCAGTTCCCCCGCACAGGTCTGGGTTATCTCAAGTTTCTGCCTTTCGAGATAGAATGGTGAGAAAAATGTTCCCCATTTATTTTCCAAAAACCCGTTCAGGTTTCAACCCATAGAGTTTAATTCTATGACAACTTCATTTTCCGTACGGAAAGTACTCTGGTAGACTGAGTAGAGAGATGGCTCTCCCATTTTGAACTCATTTCTGAAAATGAATAAACTGGGAGGGGCCTTTTAAAGCTTCTTATCTTTGCGCTGCGCTTCGAGGCAATTGCATTATACGCATAAAAGGTCCTTAGCAAGAGGCGAAGGCCGCGATTTTAGAACTGTTGTTGGTAAATGCGCCATGAGCTTTGTCAAAGCACCCCAGGCGTATAGACTCCAGTTTGCGTAGGCGTAAACGCGCTAGGCGAATCTTTCAACAATCCCTCAGCAAGTCTTTTCGTCAGTTGGTTACGAAAGCTTATCCTGATGCCCATAACCGTACTGTAAATGATATAGCACAATGATCATTGTAGAGGAATGAGTAGGGACACCAATTTACGCATGCAAATTAGACGGGGTGAACACGAAAACTGGATAGGCATGGAGGAAAAGCTCAATTTGAGAGGGTTTGTAGGGTTAGAGAAGATAGAAATCCCCTTGCACGACGCCTTGCTTCAGCACAACCAAGTCCCACTAAAGATGTCTCCTCTAGGGCCTACAAATGTATCGGACAGGCCTAATGCTAGGCCTTTGCCCAGTACTAAAGATGATGATAATCTTGTCAGTGGAAAAAGGACTGAAGCTAAAATCAAGCACTGTATACTATCATGAGGAATTGAGAGATTAGTGTAAAAATATCTAGACATGAAGATGGTAGAAATAGTATGGCAGCAGGTATCTGTCATGACACAAAGACTCAGGGTTGCGCAAAAACCAAACAAGGTGGTGATCGGCGACCACGAAGGACACTTTTGAAGGTACAGTGCTATCATGTAATGATTGGGGAAATTATCGTAGGGAATGTCCTTATTTGATTGGGGGCAAGATCATGTCTAGGCCTCAAAGATTTATAAAGCCAGGTGTTCCTCGGCCAGGGAGATTGTCGTCAAACATATCGGCCTATGCTACAAGTGTCTATGCAACTAACCCCGTGTATGGAGATGCGTCTTATATCCAAAGCCAGCAGCAGATACCTTTGCAGCCTGTTCAACATTCTACACCGTGTAACTCTGCAACCTACACTGGATTTTTCTAGGCCTAATGAAGGTTTGCAGTATCAGGGAGATTTCAACACCATTTCCCCAGCAACCAAGAACCAATGAAGGTAGACATTTAAACTAGATACGGTTGTGCAAGGGGCCAATGTACAAAACCATCACAGGTTGGCCCAAGGCCCACAAAATAGTAATAAAACATGTACGCGCAGACCGTTATTGGAGGACCCAAAAATGTAAAGATGCGGATAGATACGGGTTTCCTCGCAGCATTTGTTCATGCCAGTATTTATTGATGATTCCGCAAGAAATAAAGGAACGCATTCGTCCATGTAGAACCAATTTTTACGGCAACTGGTGAAAGAAATGAAGGTCTTTGGTATGGTAGGACATAACATTGTCGCTTGGTAGGTGTCAAATTCTGCACACCGGTTCTTATAGCTGAAAATCACCAGCTGGTATTCTTGGAATGGATTTCCTTCAGGCTAACGCTGGAATTATAGAGCCAGCAAGGTGAATTGAAAAAAATGGTAAATGTTCCAGTGTGCATAGAAGTAGTGCCTTCGTTTGTTGTCGTTATCGCAGTGGCATCTAACACAAACAATCCTGCGGGGACATGAAAAATAATGCCAGGCAGACTTCTAAGTAGGTCGAATGTACCTGAGGTTGGAATCATTTAAAGGCATCGGCGTTTTCTTGAAAAAATCTTGCGGGCTACTCGTTGCAGGTCAGTCGTGGATGGTCTCGGGACTTCGTTCATATAAGAATGGCTAATGTGTCTTCTGAACCCGTTTTAATATATAAAGATACACATGTTGCTCTCTTCAACCAGCGGCGTTCAGGTTAGGAAATTTACAGCTACTGGCAAGCAAACGACTGATGCTGATTGAATGATCTTTCCAGCGTAGTATAGCCGATTTAGGTCATGACCAGTGTTGAAAGTTAAAGTAAAAGGAGATTTTACAAAGGACCCCGAGAACGTTTTTCAAAGAATGGTGAACTTGGCCGAACCAACCTGGCTTTCCATCATATCGATACCGGAAGTTGTCCACGTAAATAAGCCACCAAGGAGGATGCCCTTCCATCACACGGCAGAGGTCGAGAAACAATACAAGAATATGATGTCAAAAGTGTCATCTCTCCTTCGATGTCGAGTTGGGCCTCTCCATTGTTCTAACTACTAAGAAAGATGGCTCCATTCGTTGTTGCGTGGACATGAGGAAAGTGAATACTGTCACCAGGAAGGCGCATACCCACTTCCTCGTTATCGGAGACGATAGCTTAGATGCATTGTCAAGTGCTAATTGGTTTTCCACTTTAGATCTGTGACGTCTCTGGTTATTGGCAGGTGGAGGTTGCGCCCGAATATAGGCATAAAACAGCTTTTACTGCCGGTACAGGCCTTTACGAATTCAATGTAATGCCTTCGGGATATGTAATGCCCCGCAAAGTTCGGAAACGCCTTTATGGAGCGGGGGTCTTACGCTGCCTTCCATGGCAAATATGCTTAGTGTATTTGATGATTATAATATATCAGTAAGACGTTGATGACCATCTTAACGAATGATATTGTATTGCACACTGCTTGGAAGGATGAAGGCCTAAAGTTTAAAAACCTAAGAAGTGTAGTCTGTTTCAGCAAAAGGTATTGTATTTGGCAAGGCTGTGTCCAAAGAGGGCGTGGGAACAGCATTCCAGCGAAGATAGACAAGGTTAAAGATTGGCCTACTCCATCATCAGTTAAAGAAGTACGTTCTTTTCTAGGGCCTATGAAGCATTATCGAGCGTTTTGTAAGACACTTTGTACGATAGCTTCCAGCGATCTCCATCGTTGACCCAGAATGATTCCAAATTCTACTGGTCTGAAGATGAGAATGTCAAAAGGCATTTGAAAAGTTGAAAACTGGTTTTACCACAGCCCCGAGTTGGAAACCCGACTGTGCACTTTCGTTCATAAGATACAGATGTAGAGGGATGGGGTAGTGCCGTCCTATCCACAGGTTCAAGATGGCAAGGAAAAGGTAATTGCATATGCAAGTAGAAAGCTCTTCCAAAGTCAGAACGTAGGTATGATGTCACAAAAAAGAGAGGATGTGGCAGTGGTATGTTTTATCCAACACTTTCGCCAATTTATTGGGCGACGTTTCAGATTAGAAACAGATCATGGTTCTTTGCGTTGGTTGTCTAATTTCAAAGAGATAATATGGTCAAATAGTCGCGATTGTTCGAAGTTTTAGGGATGTGGAATTGCGATCGAACATTAGACCCGGAGGCGAGTGCGACACTAAGAACGCTGACTGACATTGTCCCGTCGGCCTACAAATAGTTCTTGTTGCGGCACTTTTCAAATTCCTGGGTGGGATAAAGGCCGTCTTAGGACAGTATCTGACCCACACCTTGTTCCTATCAGACGCTTTATGGAAAATTCCCAAAATAGACCTTTGAAGACTGAAAAATTGTTGGGGCATGATTAAAGACAACCACATTTTTTCTTTTTTTTTTTTTTTGGGCACTAACGGAGCAATGGAAACAACTTAGCTTAGAAGAGGAATTTTACTAGGTGTTGAAAACCTCATAGTTAAGCCCATATGCAATTGGTAGTTCCATATCCTGAGGACAAGATGTTTTCTTATTTAAAAGCGCATGATACAAGGACAGTGGTCACTTGGGACAATTTCGTAATTTCAAAAAGCTGCAGCCGCTCATACTATGGCCAGGATAGGGAGCACGTAGATCTCTGGGTAAATACCTGCGAATCATGTAATGCTCGCAAGCGTCCTGTAGGAAAAACTAGGCGTGCGAAGATGCGTTGGTCCCTGTAGGCAACCCAATTGAAAGAGTAGCCATGGATATCATCGGTCTTACGCTTCTAACAAAGGCAATCGCTACATCGTGGTTAATTATGATTATTTTTCTAGTGGGCTGCAGCCATAGCTATTCCAGACCAAAACTGCCCAGCAAGCGACGGTTGCCGCGTTGCCTGTGGGTAATGGAATTGTTTGTCGCTTAGGCGTTCCATATCAAGTACATTACTGATCAGGGCCAAACTTGGTCTCAATATTTCAAGAAGTTTGTAGGTGGTGAATATAGATAAAACGCGCACTACAAGTTATAGGCTCAATCAGATGGTGTTAGAGACCGCTTTTAAGGCTACTCTTGAAAATATGATTGCGATGTACGTATCCAATGATCAAACTGATTGGGACCACGAACATCTCCCTTATGTTCTTAATGGCCTATGTGCAAGCATACAAGAAGAAACTACAGGGGCTACCCCAAATAGTTAAATGTTAGGAGGAGAAATCGTATCCACTAGAATACTTGCAGGATTCCCCCAAGTCTGAAAACGAATATCTACATCGTCTTATGCTCAAAATTAAGAGATAAGATGGAGACCGCTTTCAAGGTTGCCAGAATTCACATGCGAAAGTACAAACTAAAAGGCAGAGAAACCAATATGCGAACCAGGTTAACGGAAACATATGAAGTAGGAGACGAAGTGTGGCTGCACACTTATCAAGAAGAAAGAAGGGCTTAAGCCCTAGTTAATGTCCTTTGGCAGGGCCCCGCCGATAATACAGAATATATTCGGATGCCAATTATAGAATTCAACTTGCAAATGGCACAAGTTTCCGTGTGCAGATGAATAGACTTAAGCCATATAAGCGTCGGAATGAGGACAGAGAACTGTTGACTTTTTCTATCGATTTTGTTTCCCACAATGAAGATGGCCGGCAAGCTTTCGCATGAACATTGTTCGGCAGAGTAACATGTTGCCATCTGAAGATATTCGTGAACCGTCAAGTTCATCTATGAATACTGGCAGAAATCAGCCTGGGTCTAGACCTGAATTTTCCGCAGAAATGTCAAGTTCATTAAATCTGACCATAAAGACCGTAGTGAAACTGTTTGTCAAAATATAACAATACGCTTCAGATTTTCTTGGGTCAACTTTAAATGACCAAGTAGAGAATGTTGACACGACACATAACTAAAGCTTCCTATCCTGTTAATGTGGAAACATAAGCCGAACTCTCTGAACCTATGCTTAATAAGTCGGCACGAGCGTTACCTGAAGAACAATAAACAATGACATTGGTAGTCCTGGATACTTCTATATTAAATACGCAAGTATAGATCCCAGTTGATAGAACTGATCGGAACAAATTGCTTCTATTAGAACGGAACGACCCACTGTAGGACATTCTGATAATACCGTGGATGGAGTAGGCCTCAGAGGCGCTCGAACGAATTGAGACCAGCGCCTTCTCTACCCTACAAGTTGAAAGAGATAGAACTCATTCTCCACCAATGGACTTTACGATTGATCCTGTGTCCGTACAACAAGAACCTAATCAGTCTGAGGACAATATTGAGCATTCGCAGATAAGTAATAGTGGACCTAATTTAACAGCTGTCTCGCGGTGCTATTTCGACAATTTCCGACAGAAATTTACCGTCGCCTGCCATACGAAATAGACCTCAACGAATTAGAAGAAAGCCTCTCTGGATGAACGCATTATGTTACATCAGTTGATTATACTTGGACTTTATTAAAGGGACCTTTTAATTAAATTCCGTAATGTGAAAATGTGTCCGAGTATAATATATTTGAATGCTAACAGAAACGTATCTTAATATAGTACCATATAGTACTAATTCGTACGTAGTCAGTTTTCCCACAATCACACATACACTAGTAGGCAGTTCAATTACAACCATCTTCTCGTAAAATAAAAACAAAAGAAATGACTTCCTAGATATTCCGGAAATCTGGAGAATTGTTTCAGTGTTTTTTATATAATTAAGTCGCGGGGACGCGTTGTTTTGAAAAAGGGGAGCAGTGTAAACATCTATTAATTTTGGTTGCCACCCTTTTTCAATAAATAATTTTTGAGGCCCGTTACCGTCGCCTTTGATTATTAACGTAATTTGTGCACGGCTCTTGGGAAATTCCTTTTGGGTGCCTGCATTGCGTCCAACGTTTGTGTAAACTGCACCAGATCAGTCCCGGCCCGTTTCATGTTTGTGTGTTTGTATACCCTGTGCGAGTACCCAGTTAGGCGGACGCGTTGGATTTGTGTGACTCCCTGAGAGGCAGGGTTTACTTTTTGTCCTTTTCTTGTTGAATATTTATGCGGTAACAAGATGGTCATTACTTTGCATGAAAATGCCCCTTAATACCACTACATTGTGAAACCCTATAAGGGTGGGGCTAGCCAATCAGGATTTGGCAGGGTGTAATCCTAATTAAATTTTAGTTATTCTAGCCTTGGTATATAACTGTACGTCGGAGTATTTTCCTTTTGGACGTTCTTGAAGTATTACGATGCAAGGTTACGTTTATTGTTTGCTCCCGTTATTTTTTTTCTCCTGCATTCATTTTTTTTGGTACCAAGAGACGCGTGCTACCAACCATTAAGCCCTTACGAGTTCATCGTTGAACTATTCTAATTACCGTGGACTGCCCTTTTCGCTGTTAAATTCTGTTCGAGCCCACTGAAGTACCAAAGGAATACCAACTACGCGAGGTATGCCAGTGGAGACAAGCGGGACTATTTCAAACACGCGAGGAATGTCGGCAGTGAAGATACAATAGGATTAAGGTGTGTGTAAATTTGTGTTGTAGGTTTTGCTTGAGGTGAACCCAGACCCTGGTACTCTAATTTATTGTTTGTGTGTTTAAAGTTTGGTCAATCTCTCGACATTGGTGAATGTGTTTAATATATAAATTGTTTAGAAGTTATATCCGAGTCAAATAGGAGATTAGTATAAGTGAAATATTTAAAGTGGGGATAGAGAAATCATACGTGAATATTTAGTCGGAAGGGTTGTTAATTCACGAAAGAAATTTCACGTTTAGACAATTGTTGAATTTGTTGACGTTAGCAAATTGGACTCAACCAGACCTAGCTTCTGTCCAATACGTTAATATTTTAAATTCTGTGAAATTATAAGGTTGGTCAAGTTGTGAAATTCATCATCCTTTAATAAAACATTGCACCAAGTTTGCGCGCACTTGGATGCATTTGGTCATACAGCACTTGTGCGATGATCCAAGTTTCAACATTCTTACCCTATTCATGTATTGGGAAGAAGTTCCTCCTTAATCTTGAATCATGTAACTTGATTTTGGTCACGTTCAAGGATAAGCATCTTGACCAATCTTGCTTGGGTAAAATCTATGCGATTCTGTTTGAGTTTGGGCCTATTTGCAATTGTTTAATTATGCTAAACAGGCTCCATAGGACTCTATTCAGGACGCGGAGTACTACACCTGTTGGAATTCATCCACATGATTTATTTGAAAGAATTTGTGGTTAATTAACAAATTTTTTCATTCAATCAGATTCCAATGGTAGGTGATAAAAAATGCTAACCTACAAGTTTGTGGATAGTTATTGAACTTGTATTTTTATAAATAACAATTGTTTGATCAGAATTTTATTGGATCGTTATGATTAAACTGATCAAAAATTTGCAAGCTTTGTTCGTTGTAAAATTTATGGTCTGATTTACTTTGTTTATTTGAGGTAAGAGGAAACCCGTCCTGATCCCTCTTAGAAAACCTCCATTACCCTTTATCGTCGTCACATTAGCTTTTGGCAACTCACCATTCTGTGACACTATTAAACACCCAATTGGAGGTTGTGCCCAAAGTTCACCTGGTCTACATTCCATGCTTCCACTAGACAGTTCACACAACTCAAGCAGAGTGCCTCGTTCAGTCTGTCAGGCCTTTTCTTGCATTTGCACGAACTTGATAGTTTTATACAGTTGAGATTAAACCCCAAAGCAATTTAATCAAGGCTGTCGCTCTGAGTAGCACAACACTGCACCTTACCACACATGTGTATGTGGGTTTTTTTTTTTGTAGTTGTAGACTATTGGATCAAGAGAAGATTTCAGTATGCTCCCACAATGCATTGCTGCCAATGGAGGTTGGTTGTACAGTACCGATGTGAGCAAAGTTAGTGATGAACCTGGCTAAATGACATACTGATCACAAACTTGCATTTTAAGAGTGTTTCAATCTCTAACGATCACATGTACTACCTGTGCAAAAACTTTCAATGGAAGCACTGCATTGTGGGAAGCTGTGATATCTTTCTCTTAGTTGGATCTGCGATCCGCCAGTTTGCACAACAGACAAACCAGGCTGTACGAATGTTTTATTATTAATAATTATTTTAATCCTTCTCTACAAGTGCCCCTTCAATGCCTAAAGCACTGATTTAAACCTGAAAACACAATATTCCATATAATTGAGTTAATGTTAATATAAATACAGTGTGGAATGTATTTTATCGGTTCTTAGGCAGACAGTTGGATCAAGGCCTATGTGAACCATTATACGAATTCGATATAACTGGCCTACATCCATACAATAGTAAAATATATCATTCAGTCAAAATTTGACATTACGATTTATTCTTTCATATCACACTCTTAGACTACCATATTAAGTAAATTTAGTGAAATGAAAATAATCCGTGCAGCTGGTATACTATTGATCGGATCCTACTCATTGTATTGTGTATCTAACTAGTAACACAATGGCGTGTTTTTTTTTAATACCGGATGTGAGTTATCAATATCCTCATTTATCAATCTGTTCCCCAATCAGCATTTCTATCTGACAGGACTCTGAATATTTTTCGGAATATCTCAACAGCTGCCGGTAAGAAAAAATAACACGTGACAACCCAGTGGGCAAAAAATCACACACACTGTATATTTGGTCGTAACAAACGTTCATCGGGATATAGACATAATCATTTGTTGTTTTTTTGTTTTTACTGAAACAGTTTCGACAGCCCTGCTGCCATTGAAAAGATGTTGTTAAAATTTGTGCTTCATAGAATGACACGATATTTCGTAAGAAAGTAAAATATTTTCTTTGTCACTATGTCGTCTGCTGCAATCGTATGGCACATACTTTGGGTGTATGTGTTGTGGTTGTTTGTGTGCAAAGATGTTTCCATGTGCATTGGCATTGCATACTATTTTATCCATTATTCACCAATCTCACCTCAACTCGGTCAAACGACGCAGCGGCCCACAGTACTCATATCGTCGGCTGAATGCAAGACAGTATGCGTTTGGACTCATTTTGCAGGAAGAAAATTTTTGTGTTTCTATTGGATTATCTGGTGGTGTGTCCATATTATATCAGTAGTACAAGAGGAAATGTATTTGTGTGATATAAATGAAATAATTTCTACTTGACAAACGTAATTAAATATTTATTTACAAAATGAAAGAGCGTAAGTGAAATCAGTATTTTCTAGTTCTCCAAGACCAACCGTATGCCCTTACGTTTGGTCTTGCACTGAACCGGTCCCCTGCTTAATGTAAGACCTTGCACATGAAACGATGCAAATGTTAAAGATACACTGGCACATTGAAAAATAGTGCGCCCGTCAAGAGTTTCAAAATCGATATTTTTGGATGGTTGTAAGGTCCTTTTAATATACAAAATCCCCTCACCCGTATGATTAGACCAATCATCGTTTTCGTTATGGGTAAACGACGATTTTTATAATTTAACGTCGCCGGCGACGTTAAATGCAGCAGACGAGGAAATGGCGTTACACAAGAACACGCACGCTCATATGAATTTTTTTCCCACCTTGCACACTGTTTGTGGTTTAATCTCAGTGAGTGCGAGTCCAAAAATATTCATGTAAAACACATTTGTTGATTAAAGTTAGGAAAACTTAAAAGTTGGGCCTACAAATTACCGTGGATGTCTTTCATCCTCATATCAATGTCCCTTTCTGTTTTGGGGGTATGTTTTTTTAGTGTAAAATATATCTCTGTTCTTCCAATGGCTAGACTATCCTTTGAGAGCAAATGAAGAATTTCATATTTGGGTGTGAAAATGTTCCAGTGCCGCTTTAATGCAAGACAACGTAAGTGCCACTTACGTTGGCACTTGGCACTGCAAAGGTACAAAATGCTCATTGCAAGACTACTGTTTGGTCTTGCAACGTAAGTGCCACTTACGTTGGTCTTGCATTAAGCGGAAAAAGCTAATTGCACATACGTTATCTTCTTTTTCTAATTAAAACTTTTTAATCACTTACATATCTTCACACATATTTTAAATTATGCGCGAATATCTCCTCTTTCAAAATTCCCCAAAAACTCAATTTGACAAAAATGTCACTTACGTTGGTCTTGCATTCAGCCGACGATATGGGTTGTACACAAATTGGCATCTGATGACGCCATTCACAAACCTCGGTGGCGGACGACACAAGCGTTTTGGAGTACGCTGTATTTTTATAAGATATTGTGTACAATGTACACCGTGTAATCCCGGAGGATTAACCTTTTGGTTCATAATTCCGTACTGTTAATGTATATGTATCTCCGATTTTAAAACTTGTAAAAAACGTTGTTGTCAATTTCTCATTTTTTTAATAATTTAATCTGAGTTGAAATTTTGTTTTTCTCTAATGTACAATGTTTAGAAAATAAATAGTACTTAACATTTGCCAATCAATATTACGGTAGATTCTCAAATCTGGCCGTTTCCACCTGGTATTGTGAATTAAGCTATTTATGCATATCCCGAAATGCAACTTGAACGGGACCAACATAACATATAATCGCGACCCTGCACCACTGACCTCTACACATGGATAGCGGGCTGCCGCACAGTTGAATGGTCGCCGAGTGTCACAACAATGCATACGCCTTGTCAAGTTAATTAAAGGATTTTTGTATAACAATAGAACATCTGTGTGGAATGTGTGCACCAGCGGGTGTATGCATTGTTTCCCGCCATATTACCAAGGTAGAAAAGCATCTTCCTGTTGTGACACTCGGCGACTCAGACCCGCTATCCATGTATAGAGGTCAGTGCGTCGCACTTGGGGATTAACATGAAACGGTAGAACTACCAAGAGTATAATAGAGCAACTGTATAAGTTGAGCATCTCTAATTCAATAACAGGTGGATGTATTGTAGTCCTGTAATGTGACTTTCTTGCCCTACAGCATGACTGCATATTGCATATGGTCTATAGTTATGAAGGGAGTAGAACATTTTCTATACACCTTTGTCAAACATGTTCGTGGTGCATTCATGCTTTGCCAGCGCAAGTAGGATTCTGAACATCATGATGATTATTGTCCCCGCCGAAAATATTTTGGAAGGTGACTATGAAATTAGTAGCATGTGAATACATTATGTCCATATGTGTGTGCAAAAATGTTAACCCTTCTGTTTTCAGTCATATAGGTCTATAGGACCCTTTCACGGAAGGTAAATTATTATATTGAATGGACTTTTGTTCGCCCTCCAGATCATCCAAGCATGTGAAGAATACAATACATGCACCTGGTTCACCTGAACAGCTATTTCCACAGGTGACTCCTTTGTATTCTCTGCATGCTTGGGTTGCTCTGGCTGCAGGACTGTCCAAGTTAACCTATTGACCCGTGAAAACGCCCTATACGGATTTCAAAGAGACTTGGAGGGATTGGAGCTCTGGAACTACCTCAACTCGTATGGGTTCAAATGTCATCTGGAGGCAACGTGGGGTCGGCGGGAACACTCACCGGATAGTTAGGAGTTTTGATTGTGTTGACATATTTGCTAAAAGATAAGGCCATCTCAAAAAACCTAGTCCAGACATGTTTGGATTTATGTAACCGTAGTTTTCATGCGAATTTCAAATACGGTCATGACAATTCAAAATTGAACTGTGTCAACCGCTTGATGCCTGCGTGCCAAGGTTAAGAATCAAAAATACATGTAAACATATTCGGATAATTTCGTTTTGATGTCATAACTCAGTGTTCACACGATATGAAAACAGAAATGCAATCTCTTAGAAATTCTATAGCATCCATCTTTAGATTCAAGACATAGTCACGACATATTCAGAAAAATCATAGTACAAAATAGAACCCGACAAGCAACCATCAAACCAAGGATCGTAGACTGCTTGTACAATAAGAAAAACGCACAGCTAACTACAGATGTTGCTGGGAGGCCGTCTTAGTGCCCTTTTCTGCGTGCGTGTAAATTGAATACGCCTGCTTCTTGTAAACGTATAATAGCGCCGCGTATCCCACTTCACTCTCACGCAGACGCAATAGACACCCCAGCATCATTTGTGCAACTCTTTAGTGCAAATACAATGAACTATGTAAATACTTAGACGCCATCTCACATGTAAATAAAAGAAATATGCACATTTCTCACTTCTATTAAAATAAACCTATTATAGAGGAAATATTAAAACTGCAACTGCTTTGAATGTGTGTACTGTGTGCGATTTTGATGAGTGACTTTACGTTGCATCATTTGTACTTTTCCAATCTGAACGACCCGTTTAATAGAAGCACGAAGTATCAACTATAGAGAATTTTCACTTGCGCCTCTTGACGACCATGTTGGAAAAAAACTTTTAATATTACGGATTGGAAAGCAAACAGAAACATTAATTTTGTTAAATTTAGAAATTTATGAATTAACCCTATATCGTGACGCATATAGGAAAAGCTTCTGCAATGGAGATGATGCACATCTGTGTACGTGCACATCTGTATACGTACACATCTGTGTACGTGCACATCTCGTACGCAGATGCGTGACATGACATTAAAATCACAACAAAAATTAAGCAACACCATTATTCCACAACTTGAATAGGCACAATATTACGCTTAAACACCTGAACAAATTTAAACACTATTTTCAGACATGCGTAATGTAACTTCTAAACATCAAGTGGTAGATCTATCAGAAACACCTAAATGCCATTAAAATAAAACATTGGTGTTAAGAACATATTCTTAAAGCGGTTACAGTGAAGTTTTGAACTAAACTCGAGCTGATCTTTGCCATAAAAGCCATAAATGTTTGGTATGAAGTTTGGTGTGATCGCAGAATGTTTTTAAAGGTCCCAGGAAATGAGATGATAAACCTACTCCAAATCTTTACGGGGCATTCCATTCCTATAAACAGGGCCACAAAAAGAATACACTACCAGTGACATCATTAGTGAAACTATTGATTTTCAGTCAGTGCCATGAATAGATTCACACCAGTCACCTGGAATTTTCTATTACTCTTTGAAAAATCAATAGTTTCACTAATGATGTCATCACCAACCCAAATATTGAATGCTTTCTCGTCCCTCCTTGTAGACTTGACACAAACCACATCAATTCTATTTCCTGCATATCCTGGGGCCTTTAAAGCATTTTTAAGAACAAATGCTAGTTTATTTGGATTAAAATCACGTATAACTTTAAACGTATTGAAGGGGTAATTCTATACCTCATAAAGGTAAAAAAAAAACACAATGTTTCACACAATTTATTGCTTAAACCACCTGTTTTTCTGGATTTGGAAAATCTCGGGGGGAGGGGGGTCGGCCCCCTTGCCACCCCCGGCGCCGCCGCTGGCGCCACCCCCGCCTGGCTCAGACTTTGAAAACATTGGAAACCATGTTTGTCGAACTTTTACCAGTTTCCTCTCTCTCTCATCAGAAATACATAAATGTTTCAACTGATATTAACCGCTAACAATAAAGTTATATAATTACTTACTAGTTACTATTACTTACTAATTGCTAGTTTGACGAAAAAAAACATAATGGCCCATTATGGCCTTCTAGAAAAGCTAAAATTGGCCCCTTTTTATGAATGAAATATAAGTGTTTTCGTGAGTGACGCATTGGCTGCAAACTTTATGAAGAACAAAATTTACATGATACAGTATACAGTTGGCACAAAAAGTATCTCGGCATGGTGGTATAGTGGTTTTCTAGGGAGGTATCTTTGAATACTCCTTGGGTACCAATGCGAATGTAAAAGGCCTTGGGCACTTCCAATCTAAGTCCCTATTTTGTAACATAAATATTTTGTGGTGACCTCTGAAATGCCAAGATATTCCTGTTAGTTTGCTTTTAAATTACATTAACAAAAGTGGGAATTACAACTCGTAATTTACTTAAAAACATCGAATAAGAATATTATCTGAATTTATTCATTTCTCAACATAGTTTGATACTTCCGTATTCACTATGCGTAGGTGTGTTACAAATTCTTTTAACAATTGCCATTTTTCCCATGGGAACCTACGAGGTAAAAGTTTCTCGTCGAAAGCAGTCAATATGAAATAATTAGCAATATTGACAATATAACATTTCATCCGAAGCTAGTCATTGCGGTATTGATTTCATTTTCTCTGTACTTAACCATACTCTTAAAATAACATATCTTTTCTCATTCTAACGGGGTTTTCCCTCTGTGAAAAATTGATAGACACATATTGTTTGGCAAATGCAAGTATCAAATACTAGCATCTGGTGTACAGTTTCCTTGAGTGAGTATGCGTAAAGCAATTGTCTGGGTATTTTCTGCAACATTTGAAACCTCTTTATAATGTGTTCAATTATCATTACAGATGAAGAAAGACCGGTGTAGAAGTAATTATAGTCCGGCGTACTCATAGTCCGGCTACAACGGTAAAGAATAGAGCACTCAAATCAGTTGACTCTTCACGCAACATTACTTTCACGCTTTATTCGTTATCGTCTATGGAGACCGGACTGTGGCTCCTGCCGGACTATATCTGCTTTCACACCGGTATGGCAAGAGATATAGTCCTCCTGGCTCACAGTCCGGGAACAATGGGGAACAATAGGGCAATCGTTTTAGTTGACTCTTCACGCAACATTAAGTTCACGCCCGGACTATGAGACCTGTCGGACTATGGATTACTTTCCACACCGTTTGCCGAATGCAATACTTTAACATGATTAAGGGCAGGGACCGTTTGAGTTTGATCAGTTGCTGCACAAAAACAAATTAACTACTTAGTTCTCCAGTAGAATATTAACATATTTATTAATCTTTCTATGGCGATGGCTAGCGCTGGTACTGCGATGACCAGTTTGCTGGCACGTTCATTAAATGCTAGCATTTTGTTGATTTCCATTCTCATTGAATCATTCTGCAAAACCGGGATGAATATACCTCTAGAGTGATATGAAGCACGCAAACAAAAACCCGTCAATGAGGGCCTCGGCCTGATCTTCCAAAATGAAGATGATCATTTTCAGGAAAATAAAAAAGATCATTTCTCAATACCATGCACCGGAAATATATCAAAGAAAATAAATATCTCACTTTTGGAAGTTTTATCAATTTTTGAGGAGTGGTTTCAAGACAAAAGTATGTACAGATTTTCCGAATTCCGCAAACCTTTTACAAATATTTCATTTAAATAGTGATAGCTCATTTATATTTGCGATTTCCTGAGGGGGTGGGGGTAACCCCCTTGGGAAATCGGTTTACAAAAAAGGCTTGGTAAGACGAGAGTTGGAGACTTCTAATCGACCGTCATCATCTTAAATAATTTACAACATGTTTTAGACATGTTATAAGGATCATTTCAGGTCAAATTTTCAGCTCGATCAGATCATTTAGAAAATTTTACCTTGGATCCAGTAGAGAACCAGTGACCCCTTCATTGACTTGTTAACATGCATTTGGTGAATCAGCAATCATCTGATCCCTTGCATAATGTTATAAATTTTTTGACAGATCTCTTTAACTTTTACTGGAATCCCCATAATGACCTTTGACCTCAAATCTATGAACCCAATAGACTCCGATTAGTCACGTCATCCGCGCAAGTGGCAGCATTGTGCTGTCTTGCATATCTGATTTTTTACAACTGGATTTTTTCGATTTTGACCTGTCCTCCCAGCCTTAATCCTAAAAGAGCCGGGCTTTTTGACCCATCTCACCGCCGGACCGCTAGTATCTCGGAAAGGATTGATGAACTATCAAATTTTGGTACCAATGGATAGCTGAACCCTCCCGAGTCCCTATTGATACCAAAAAAAAACGTACACACATACCTTGTATGACGTCACTGTCACAGTGACGTCAAACATGACGTCATGCAAAACTGGCGAAAAATCTAAAAAATCCCAAAATTCATGGTTTTTCGCATTTTTTAAATTCAAGCAAAAGTTGGATTTTTTGGCCATAATGGGTGCAAAGAATGCGCACCGATGCTCTTACTACAAATAATCAAATAACTAAGTAAAACATGTTAACTGTATCCTAGCAACAAAAAATGGATTCTGGCTGTTCTGTGTACTTTTCAATGGGAATAGCTTTTCTTCGCACGGAGTTGTGCGACTACGTAACGCCGCGTCATAACCGTAGTCATAAACAACTAGTCGAGTCTAGTCATGATAGGGTACATCAACACTACCACATAACAGGAAAAACGAACAGAAGCAAAATGACGCCCAAAAACCGAATTTTGAAATGCGCACCAACATTCTCCCGCCCAAAAATGAAAAACAACTTTCCCGAATTACTATTTCCATAATATTTGGCTAATATAGTAGGACACAATACAATTACATTTCTGAAATAAAAATTCCAGACAGTTCTGGGAGGAGGTTTAGCGATACCTGTATCCGGCTCCTACACTAGCATATAGTTTGCAGTCGTTCCCCGTTAAAGAGTCTCGACCTTTTTGCCCCTCAACCAAATCATGTGACATTAACAGTCATAATTTGACCTTATTAAAGATCCCACTTCACAGGGGCACCATCCGGGGGCACCATCAATCACTGATCAAGACTGCTATGGATGACCGAATTGCCACACACTGAGTGCATTAACATCGTCAGCTATGCCTGTTCTTACACATTTGAGCCTTGTTAGAAATGGGCGTTGCGGATCTTCCCAGCATCGTATGTCAAACAAATTACACCACGTTGTGGAGATAAGATTATCTATTGACAGCTTCTACGAAGAACAAGGTCTAACCGTTTGTCCATGGGGCCCTTTTGAATCTGTCCAGTAGTCACTGGGTTATTTTTCCATAGAATTAGCATTATACCATATCAGAATACGCTCTTTATAATGAACATTTTTCGGGATTTTTCTGTATGGTCGATCATAATACATTTCGCATTGTTATTGATAATATATAGTCGACATTGAACTTTTACCAGAAAATCCCTTGAGCCCTTTTTTCTCGCAACGACGTGATTAGCTCATGTCCTATCTTTTAAGTAATGGATAAGGCATTATAATGAGTGCATTCGGGGATTAATTGCCTGCTTGATGCATTAATAATTAACATAGCATTGCGGGAGTGCTCACAGTGGCCCAGCTTATCCATATATTACTTTAGTTAATGCCTCCAGCATGCATAGACCCCGAATGCCCTCCACTAATGCCTTATATGTCATAAACCACATGAGCATTATTTTAGACACCATCAAAATAAATACAATATAATACCTCTTTTTCTGATATATTTTGGATACCTTTACAAATTTATAACAGAATATGGTAGGTCTACGAACTTTCCACAACACTGGTTTGACCTGCATAAAGCATCAAGCATTTGGATAGAAGGGTGTGAAAAGTTATACAATGTAGTATTATTGAAACTTCGATGAGTTTCCAGCTCAATAAGAGGTTAGCTTTTGACATAATTGCCATGATTACAATAGAACGTAGCGATTAGGCCATTAGTCATACTTACTTCACCAATTCGGATTTCGGATGAATAAGCGCAGTCGATTTACATGCCGATAATTATTCATTAGTTCTTGATGCGTATCGCATCTATTTGTATAGGTCAAATCGGGGTTATTAACACCGTAGATTTTAAAATAGACAATTGTAGGACTTACTGCCGTTAAAGTTGCTTGTTTTTTGTAACACCATAGAAATAAGATTTCTATTTTAAGGTATATACTCTGTAGTGAGTGTCAATCTGATTTTTCCCCGTTCATAAAGCCACACAACCTGGGAGGTTGTGGTAATGAACGTTCTGGCCTTGAAATTATTGCATTACCATGGCAAGTGAACTGTTCTAGCGCTTTCACTTGAGGGGGAAGTAAAAGCATGCGTGCTGGCGTGCATTATTAAATTCTATTGTTTAATAATGCACGATTGATAATGCGCCCCCTGATAATGCACGCATGCATATTTAAATCGGGTCATAATGCACGCATGCATATTCAAATCGGGTCATAATGCACGCATGCATATTCAAATTTGTGGTAAGGAATTACTGCGTAAAATTTCCGTCAGATTTATAGTAGATCCAATAAGATCCGGCGGCGTCCATGTACGTTGGAAATTGTGTTCAGCTACGATAGCTGGCCTATGGAACATACACGTCGGAGAGAAGACGTGTCCGGTGGGCTCCGACAGCAGCTTAAACGCAGTTAAGTGGCCTGGTTTCAAGTGGCACTTAACGCTCAGGAAAATCGATAAGCCTCAATTATTTGGAAAATTTTACGACCGACTAGCAATCGATTGGATCACAAACACTACTTGGGGCGGGCAACTCTTACGAAAGCTACTTTTTTTAAACCGGTGTATATTTTTGTTGCTGTTGTTTTTTTTTTTTTTTTTTTTTTAAAAAAAAAAAAAAAAAAAAAAAAAAAAAAAAAAGGTTGTGGTAATGAACGTTCTGGCCTTGAAATTATTGCATTACCATGGCAAGTGAACTGTTCAAGCGCTTTCACTTGAGGGGGAAGTAAAAGCATGCGTGCTGGCGTGCATTATTAAATTCTATTGTTTAATAATTGATAATGCGCCCCCTGATAATGCACGCATGCATATTTAAATCGGGTCATAATGCACGCATGCATATTCAAATCGGGTCATAATGCACGCATGCATATTCAAATTTGTGGTAAGCGTGCATTCGCGAATATAATTTTACGCGAAAACAAAGAAAAACCACTCGAAAATAATGCTCTAGTGGTTTATGCACAGAGTATGCATGACAGGTCATGGGCCTATTGAATGCACTGTGTGCACAGTGAATAGGGAAAATGGACAGTAACTGCAAGATGGACAATCCTATTATCAGACTTAACAGCTTCAAAAGTAGCCCACTTTGACAGAGTTCTGCCATGGACGGGGTGGGCGCCGCACGGGTACACTCAAGTGTGTTAAATATTTCCATGAAGTTCTTCATGTACACTCCATTTTTGTTGGACTTGTTGTTGCAAGTGATTCAGGCCCAAGATAAGCATTGTAATCTCCAGGGACGTACATAAGATTATGGGCTGGAGCTGTGCTGGTGGCGGTGAATAGCTCATGGTAAATTGAGAGACAGCTTCATCTGGATGGGTCCGGTTGTGAGGGCTGTAGAAGTACAAAACTGTTGTTTAGGTATTACCCACCAGCGTACGGTTTAGGATGCGCTCGTTAAAATCAGGGGTTAAAGTTGACAAGGTTGGTACATGATTTGAGAGCCTTCAATGATGAAAGAAACCCCTCGCCTCCGGTAGCTGCATTTTTTCTTCCAGGCGGAGGCTGTAGTAAGTGCATAGCCATGGACATTATCCTTTATTAGAGGTTCACTGTGCACAATGCAGTGTTTTTGTATGCAGATAACATCAATAGAGTTATACTTCTTGTACGAGGTCTTCTTTCCTGGCTGTTTTGATAGTGTCTGGACGCTATATGTGCTGATGATAAAAGTAGCTTTACATCTTATAAATTTGTTCATGCATATTTTGCCAATATCAGGGGTGGACCGCCCAGTAGGCTTTAGGATAAACCCATCATCCGTATTGGTAGAGACCAATGTTGACTCAGGATTCGCAACACGGGCTTTAACCCTCATGCTACGTCGTAAACAATTCATCTTGTCAATTAAATCATGTAGAGTAGCATTATTTTTCATTTGAGCATCTGCGACAAACAAAACGCTCCAGCGCTTTCTGCTTTTTTCACAACTTACGCCTCAAACGGTGAAGGTCATTAATCTCAGCAATTCCAGTCAACAGCGACCACTTCAACACGGGTAACACGATTTTGTTTAAGCGCATGTGTATAAAAGCTGCTGATATGAGGACCGCGCGTGACGCTTCAATCAGCTGTTATTTAGTTCAAACTCCATAAGAGTACGATTGTCACAAAGATATGGTGATAAAATCCTTACTTCCCAAGTTCAGAACTTGATGTTTCCGCCCGTGATATTTGAGTGGCGAAGTTGTTGGCATCCCGGGTTGGCATCGATGAGACGACGAGGCTTTATGATATTTTACAGAAATACAGCCTGGATTTGATCTAGAACAAAGCTGTTCCACAAGGTATACAGTAACTGGTCACTGCTTCAACTGGACTCACTTCTCAGTCTTTATATTTTATGGCGGAATTGACTTTGGATAATATTTAATCAAAATCACAAGTTTGGAATTCTAATTTCATCCCTAATGCATATGTACTTATTAGTTCGTCTCCTCATAAAGATTAGAAAAAGTATATATTTGCCTAGGTTCCAACCTTTAGTTAAAGCGGTATAGCCCCGTAATGGTTCAAGGTCACCCTGGGGGTAAATGATCCGATGTTGTTGAAAGTGGTCTCAAATGATTCCTTGTGCCATACTGAAACAGAAAATGCACTTTAACTGATTTAGTGATATCACCATTGCGACATCCAGGGAAAGTTTTGGTGACCCCCATAGACCATGTAGACCCTTGCTATATTTTGCTATCTAATTAGCCAACCAAATGTCACCCACTGTAAAATAATACATTTTTGTATCCTGTGAGACAATACAAACAACTTATTTCCAGTTTCAACAAAATCTGAGCATTGAGTAAAGATTTTACCTCAGGATGATCTTGGACCATTATGGGGCTATAGCGCTTTAAGTAAAGGTCGGAACCTAGGCAATATATACTTTTTCTAATCCTTAGAAGGAGACGATACGAACATGTTAATGTACATTAAAACACAATTTGAACCGATTTTAATTTTTTCCCGCCCTATAGTAACATTTTCCCCTTGAAGAGGGGAACCCAGCGTCCAAAATTTGCTCACCATCATTTTCTGACAGTCTGTTCCTTTTGAATGAAAACAGCAAGAAAATCAATTTCAGCACAAAAATCCTACGGGAACTGTTTCATTGATATACCAAACCACAAACGAACTTCTTTACAACATCATTAGACCATAGCGCGCCACTGCTTAATATAATTAACCTTGGTGGGTCATTTGTATAGCTTATACCAAAGCACAGAAAGCTTGCACCTGAGTCTAATTATCCAATACATTTCATTCCATTTGCTCATATAATTCATCGACACTAGTACAATTTGGGTTGCAAATAGATCAAAGTCTCATATTAGCGAAATATGTCAGTGGTTTAGTTCGACATCGTCTTTAGTTGTAATGACATTTCTGATATGCACAATGCAAACCAAACTTTTCCAAAAATTTCCATCAGTACATCGCTTCCATTAAACCGTTTTGCTAGTTTCGATCGTTTGTGTTTTACATTCAATTCACATGGACTATCCCAACCTCGTGTCACGGCGCATCGGATTCCACTGATTGTACATGCACGGACCCCGTGCAGAGTATGGTTGGAATGATCAACGCATGCATATGCATGGGCAGGGTGGTGTGACGTCATAATTAACACGAGTGCCTAGTTTTGTTGGTGGTTTGAGGATTCTTTGCGTGTGTATGGCAAATGGAGTAGCGGTGCCCGGCGGGGCAAACCGAGACCCTCCTTTTAAATATTGTTGAGTGTCGGGTAAAAGTGTGTTCGTGCAACCACACTATTGCCAGAAAGTAGAGACTTGATAGAAAGACTTTGTAAAGAGACTCAGTTCACACACAGTCAGATTAGGTTGTCCTTATTGTTTCATGATTTAATTTCTTACGTCATAAGTAAAAGTGATCGTCTCATCATTGTTGATTCCAATTCAGAGTTATGATTAATTCAAATTACAGCTCCCTTGATAATATGAACCGTTCCCCATAAATTTCAAAATCAAACCGAAGTTCAAAATCTCTCGAGGACATAATTATACCGGGATCATCCAATCCCATTGCGAGCTTAATTTAAAGCAGGCATGTTCAATGTTCAATGGTTGCTTGGACCAACATATTATATACAATAGCGTTGCAATGTCTAATCAAGAATCTAACAATTAGAGTTAAAATAGCCATATGATCAAAATTAACCGGGAGGTGTATTGTAATTCCGAGGAATTAACATAACATATCACGAAAAAAAAAAAAAAAAAAAAATTTTAAATTGAAATGCGAAACAAACTGGAATCTGAATGTTGAACCATTACTGAATCCGTCACGTACATAACACAATGTATATAATATCTGATAACTCATAAATTTTCAAAATTTATATTTTTAATATAATGACGTGACTAAGGTTTGATTTGCAAAATATTATTGCGCAATTATGGTATAGGTTATTGATTAACATTTTTATTTCTGTAGCCAATCAGACAACACATGCAAAATCCGACCTAAAAATGGGAGGAGCGTGGCACACTGGTTAAGGTCTTTGCCTCTGGTGCAGAAGGTCCTAGGTTCAAATCTCAGTAGGACCATGAAAAATCATGGTTGCATCTGAAAGACGCGGGGCCGGGGCAGATGATCCATGACAAAGACCTCGCTACAGTCTATTCCGATAGGGTATAATTCCCTGTTGTCGGAGAACAATGGACTGTCCTGTAAACCCCGGCGTGCTATCTGTGGTGCCCAGTTGTCAGCGTAATCTCCTTGATTACAGCTGTTAATGCCACGATATGCCTGATATAAAAAAAAATGTAAAAAATAAAAGAAAAAAATAGTCTTTGCACTCATATAATATGATGCCATTGGCATTTACGTGTTCTCATCTTTCAGCAAACAAAGGGTATCAGCGTGATGTGTACTTAAATCCCTAACGCCCCTTAAACCTTCAAAACCTACCTGACAAAAAACACGAAGCGGAGCTTGAAATAGTGGGAAATTACTCCTAGATCTGACAACAAAGATGCAAACCAATATTTTTATCAAATGGAAGTTGACATTTTTTTTGAGACATAATAAATACGTATTAAGTTTTAGAAAGGTTATTTATTGTGAGTTGAAAATATACCTGCTTCTTACACAATAAGTTATTTCAAACAGTATTACCAAAATATGGAAATCTTCAATTGTAAGTTAAATGAACTTCCAACACCTCTGTACTTTATACAATAGATAATAAGGCAAATGGCATTTTCACCATTAAATACACCTGTCATTGTAAGTAACCTACTTTTGTGTTGGACGGGAAATAGACTATAAATGTTAACACCCATTTACAATGTACATAATACATCAATGTATTCACAATAACATCAACAATACTGGGTATTTTTCGTGTATTTAATTCAATGCTCGCCAGTTTCTCTGAGCCTCTATATGATATTTGTCTAATCACTCGGGTTGTATCATTTACTTGATCTTAGCTTAGCGTGTATTGCATTGAGTTTCGCGTCATGCTTCATGGATTCTTATAGAATCATGCATATAAGCCCACCCTTCCAGTAACCTGTTACTAGAGGGTCTAGTGTTTTCGAGCCATTTTAAATCACAGCAAACTTACGACCTTGAAGATTGAAGAACTGGTTTAACAATCAATCCTGCTTCCTCAATTTTGGACAGTACGATACCTGAATTTTTCAAATTCTCTTGCCATGAATTAGCAAATATTGCCACATCATCAATATATTGACGACAAAAGTAGTTGCAATCTTTCAACACTTCATCTTCTAATCTCTGAAATGTAGCAATTGAATTTACCATTCCGAATGGCATGACAAATGCAACACACGCAGATTTTTGGTTTGTCTTCAAGATCCAAAGGTGCTTGATGAAACCCTTTTGTTAAATCCTAAGTAGTGATGAATTTAAGTCTTCCAATATCATCATAAATTGCATCTATTCTATTCATTAATTTGGATCTATGGCGGTCTTTTTGTTCATTTCCATGAAATCTGTGCAGACGCGAATATCTTTATTTGCTTTTGAACAGCTACTATGGGAGAAACATAAGCACTATTGGACTCTGAGAGGGAATCCCTGCACAACAACGAAATGCTGGTCCAATCACCAATCTTTATTGATGCGTCAATATTTAACAAACGCAATAGATATGTGATATAACTTTGCACTTAATCATAAAATTAATGATCATTAACTATTACAAATCCTATAATTATGAAGGAGGTTCAACTCGTCCAGTAATAAATTATAGTCTTTAGTGAAGGCTGAGCTCCTTCATTCTATTATTGCACTTAGGAGGTTTAACGCATCCTTATTGCACTTATGAGGGAGATTTAGCTCATCCAACTTATGAGGGAGGTTTAATCCCTCCAATCTTGCTCTTTAGTGAAGGCTGAAACATTCACTTCTATTATGGCCTTATGGGGAGGTTTAAATAGATCCTTTTACACTTATGAGGGAGTTTAACTCACTCCATCTTAAGAGGGAGGTTTAACTCATCTTATTGGCCACAATGAGGGAGGTTTAACTCATCCACCCCGCACTTATGAGGGAGGTTAAACTCATCCAAAACGGGCCCTTTAGTGAAGGCTGAACTCTTACACGATTCTATTTTTTACCACTGACTGAGGGAGGTTTAACTCATCCTTATTGCCCTTGAGTGCGGTTTTAAACTCATCCAACTTATGAGGAGGTTAACTCATCCTTATTGCACTTATGAGTGAGGTTTAACTCATTCCAAACTGATGAGGGAGGTATAATCATCCAAACTTGCCCTTTAGTGAAGGCTGAACTCATACACTATTCTATTTTTGCACTTATGAAGGAGGTATAACTCACCCACTCTTGATATTTAGTAAAGGCTTGAACACAGTTCCTATTCTATTCATGGCACTTGATGAAGGAGGTACAACTCCTCCAATCTTGATCTTTAAGGACGGCTGACCTTATTCACTATTCTATTCTTGCACTGATGAATGAGGTCCAAACTCATCCAATCTTGATCGTATTTCTTTGAGAAACTTAACTCATTCCTATTCATGTTACCCCAAAACTCCTTCCCGAAAGGGCCACCCGGGGCTCGGTATCGTCGATTGGCGATATAGAGCTCCGACCGCCAACCCCAAGTTAGGGCCAAAATTCAAAGAAAACAGACCCGATTTCCATGGGAGAATTTGAACGCTAACTAGATACGAAGCGCTCTACCCACAATCTCATGTGAAAAACAAACTATGGTCCACCCGTCAATTACCGGGTGTCGAATTCACCCTGAAGGAATACGACACATTGTTCAGTTGTACTTGACCCCTATGCAACATCAGAAGTTGTTCTCCAACCCAAAGCAAACCAACCTAATTCCCAGAAATGAACGATGTGTAAGGTAATAGGGCCTTTAACCTGTAACTGTCAACCCAATTAGGCACATAAAATACTGGACGGCCAGCCCAAAGTTGAACCTAAGGGAATATTGCAAAAGATTTAAACGAGAACTTAACTGTTTGAAGTTTAATCTTGATTTTATGATAGAAAAGAGTGAGAGAGAGATTACGTGAGATACCGTTTGCGCATGGGTGTTCATTTTTTAAAAAACCAATAGGAGGTATGATTAAAAAACATAATAGAGAACTTATCCATAAAGTTTGCAACTAGGAGAAAGGGTGGAGAGGGGCAGTGTTAATCTCTCTCTCCTCAACGTGGGCCTGTAGCCGAGATTTTAAATTACGGTGGTTGGTCGAATGAGAAAACTTTTAGGAAGTATTATAATAAACCCCTCATGCCTAGCCGACTCCATGGGCGCCAAAGCGTACTGAGAAAGTTAGTAAAGTGAGGCAGCTCTGGTGTGAGTGGGGCTGAAGTACGTAATGTCCACTCCCGCATATTGCATAACAATGTTATCAATGGATAGTGTAGTATCTTTAGAAACAGACTTGTACGGCTTCTTGTACTAAAAATAACTCTTCTCCTCCTTGACCCTCATTTAGTACGGAAATTTCTTCTCTGCGTCCTCAGAGATGGTCTATTTCAAATAGGTTACAACAGAAAAATTCGCCTGTCAGGAGGATACGCTTCCAGTAACACGGTAAACCCGACATTCTTGGACACTTTGTGTGATAAGATCAGTTATACTGAAAAATTGCGGTGCTGCCCTTATACTTCAAATTTCAGACTAACTTGTTAATGTCCTGGACGTTTTGCACTGACAAGCGCATAAGCAGAACTAGTTTCATGTCATTTTTTAGGTTCAAATGATTCTTGGGACCATTTACGCGAAAATTTAGCACGACTTAACATCCCAAATAAAGTTGTATCGCGTTCGGAGGTCTTTTCATGAAAATACCCCCCTTTAAGAATCTACTTATAAGTGGGGAGAGCCAATAGTATTTCTCTTAGAGAGCTTTTTACAAAGACGCTAAAGCACTACGTGCTACCTTTAATGAACTGTAACTAAGTCCCCTTTCATCAAGTAATGTCAAAAAGTTATTATATCTGATCTGGCGGCATCTGCCTGCATTGGATTAATCTTCCTTTTCCAGAGCAAAACTCCAATCCATCTGTTAATATATCCATATTACTGAGTCCTTTGTTGATGCCGACAGAAGACATTCTAATGTCGGTAGCTGTTAGATGGTATCCGACTCCTTCCCCGATCTCCTGATACCTACAGCAAGCAATTCAGCCGATGATGAGAGGATAATTGCACCTGTTACTGCTGCACAATCCAAAGTTTCTGACCTTTGCAACAGAATGGGTCCTGGACAAGGACATTTAGCAGTTTTGAAAACCATGCTTGAGTGGCCACTTGGAACAACTAAGATGCCATCAGCTTCATCTTCATAATTTTTGTACGCACTTGGCATCATACAAAAGTGGGAACGCATAGAAACGTTAAATTCCCCCCAAAATAAAGATAAGACATCCATTGCATCGCTTCAGGGTCCGCCGCTTCCAGACACTACCTTTTCAATTGTGCTTATAAGTCTGGATGCAAAAGGGTCAACTGCTGGTCAAAATTCAAATATGTGCAAAGTTGGCACAACTTTGCTTGTCCACAGCATCCATTCTTTCATCATCAATACACGTGATTTTCTATCTTGCAACTATCATTGTGTACTCCTGTAAGGTGTGCAACGGTTACCCATATTGGAGCTCGGGCATGCACCCATCCATAGTTCTTTTGCTAATTCATTACAAGGTTTTGATTTTAATCCTCCCAATGTGTGAACGTAAGCAACGCTGTGGTATTGTCCAGAACTAAGTTTAACATGAATTTCTCTGAAATCTTTGCGAATGATTTTACGTGCTAAAAAGGCTGCCAAAAGCTCCAAATAAAATTAATTTCATTATTGCTGCTAATAAACGCCTCACTTGTATTCCAACGTCCCGCAATGTGAGTAAACACTTTTGTTGCACCCCATCCTAGACCTGACGCATCTGATGAATGTACTACAGGTTACCCCCGGTAAATGCATGAATTTCATAATCTACATTTCCACCACCAGGCAAATCTGCCTTTTGCATTCCTTGAAATGCGCATCATTCTGTCATAATGCCCGTGGTTTGCTCTCAAGAGCCTCCATCTTATTTTCCTCCAAGACCTATAATTCTAAATGGTCCATATTGGACTGGCATAAAAGCATAAAACCAATTTGCCGATAACTTAATGAACATTCTTGATGTGTTTTTACCTTGAATTGTAATTCAATAACAGACTTTCTTTCTGAAATTTCTTGTTTTTGGGCTTCAGGCAAAAAAAACTTTCATTTGTTTTGATCTAATTTACAATCCAATAACTCATCTGTTGTTTTGGAATAAACGAATTTGTCTGATGCTTATAAACATAAATCGTCAAAATTTAGAGTGTCTTGCACTGATGCTTGTCGCCTGTTCAGGTGAATGGCCTACGACAAGTGAATCGTCAATATATCGCTGTTATGTAACCCATACCTTCTAAAGTTTGGCATAAGGGGAGTCTTAAGAATTTTGTAAAAGTCGAGGCCCGAGCTCACCTTGGAATAACATGTAATGGTACATTTGTCTTTCACCGGAATTTCATTTTCAAAGTATTCCTATCTGTCTCAGAGACAGGTACAGAAGAATATGCATCATCAGCAAATCTAGTGAAGCCATAATAGCACTTTTTGGTTCTTAATGCGTTTAGAGCAACTTCAAACGTATCCATTTTAAAGTGATGATAGGATATATACTCATTAAAGCGGGACAAATCCAAATCATTCTGTGACCACCACTTTTTTCTCTCTTGTAAAAACATTTGAGACAGCATTGTCCACTTTTTCATATTTGGACTCAGAAATAACTCTTATCAAGCAACTTTTTGATTTCCTGGTCAACTCCATTTTTCTTCTCCTCCTCTCAGCTGTATGGTTTGGTAAACTAACCTGTTGGGTGGTGCCCATGCTCAAATTCATGTCAAGAGCCTGAATTATTTTTAAAATCGATCTAATCACTTGTTTCTTTGCCTTCCTTGCTATAATAGCTTCAATCAAACGACCCCCTACAAATATGTGTTTGAAAATTACAAGCATATGTTAGTAACTTGTTGGTTGATCAACTCACCTACCTCATCAAGCCTTTACTTGGCATTCTTTGGTGAATTGTTGCTTGCTTTGGCATAGCGTTTGGTCTGGTCTTTGTGCTTGGTTTCTTGTTTCTGTACTACTTCTTCCTGAACTGAGACTTCCCCTAAAAAAAGAATTCCAGTCTTGGCCCACCAGCCAGCGCTGCGGCAGCCTGAAATTCTTCTTAGCGGGGTACTGCGAGGGTACGCTTGAAAACGCTGACCTTTGCCTGCAACTTCAAAACCCATAAGTCGCCTTCTTCCTCCTTCGCTGCTCTTTCACCTGCTTTCCAAGTTCGTTCCGAAAAGTAGGACAAATATTCCCTACAAATACCATCTTTTCTTTCTAGCGTCTTTCCACTGTAAGCGGTTTTGGCAGAGATTGTGGTATTGTGGATTGAGATCAAAAAGCTTACTCATCTCTTTACGGAGACAATTTCGTCAAATTGGCATTGCCACAAGCATGAGACCACTTCATATCTTGGGTGAGCTTGTAATCTTTATCAAGCTTAGTCTAAAGCGCTTTTCAGTCTTAATTAGAGCCGTGGTACTCTTCTGAGTCTTCAAATCACGATACCCTTGTCTTGTCCAGTTTATGTTGGCCAAATGGAGGATTTACGACAGGAATCTGCAAAGGATCACAATTGGTAGGGCATTTATGCCTTTCCATAGCGTCCTTGAGTTTTGATTCTTTCATTTTGTAGAACCAAAGCATGAGATAAACTCTTGCCCACATCCTCATGCCCTCACGTAGGATTGGCCGACAATTTTTATCAACTGCAAACATTGCAGCAAAGCCCATATCCTGATCATTATCAGCTTTTCCTTTTCTCACCGCTTCAACTTGGGCTCAATCGCGGGGCTTCAATAGCTCATGAGTCCCCCATCAGAACTAAGTCATCTTGATGGTTTAACAAACCACTAGTACCTGATACATATTGCAAGATCACTCACAACACTCTCATCATCACTGATGGTATGATCTGGACATTAGCAGGCGTTTTGGTCCAGTTGGTGGACATGTTGACGTTTTCATTTTCACGACTATCATCATTATCAGTCTCACCCATTAGGCCACTTATGGCAGACAAAATGCTATGCTGGAACTGTTTCTGCTGCTCAGCTTGGTTGACCATCAAAGCTTCTAGTTTAGTCCATCCGTTGCTCTAATCCCACATCACCCACCTTTTTTGGCAGTTTCTTCTTTGGTTCACCACTGGATTTCCCGCGGTGCTGGTTGATTCGGGTGACGTCTTTTTCGGCACTACTGCCGAATTCGGAGGGTTTCCGATAGTCAATTGCGGTCCACAGCACTTGCACTGGCCGTTCCGGGCCTGAATTTTTCAGGCTTTTGTTGTATTCACTTGGACATCTCTTTGTATGTATTTTACTTCTTGTGCGATCTGCCATTGCACGAAATATAGCTATAAACCTTCTTAAAAGGTCGAACAAAGCAAGTTCGTGATCAAAAAACGGCAGTGAAATCAAGGCACGTTTCGTACCCACACCACGCACGTAATGACACGCATGCGCAAACGGAATCTCACGGAATCTCTCACGAGATTTCGAAATAAAATTAGGTGTGACGCTGAGTGCCTTCATGCATGTATTGTAATGCCATTGAACGAAACGACCGACGCGCTCATCCCCTCCGGACATTGTGCCCAACCTGGTTTGCATGATCCACATACCTAAACATCCGTGCCTACGTCATAATTGCCGCCATGAACACGAATGGTTCCCTCCTACCTTTTATTACCAAATTGACCGTTTGCGCCCCACTGGGTCACCTGCTCTTGATCCAGTATTTATCGCACGGTTCATCGCTTGAATCTCACGTACTTGGGCCTACCCGCTGTGTTCCCAAATGGCTGCCTGCCGGGGAAAATTAAATCCCACCCGGTCCAGCCCAGGGTTGCATTAGTGGTACCTTGCCCCTTAGCACAATTTTGTGGGGTTCCCCCCTGGCACCCAAACTGACCTATTTATAGCCTGACTTTATACTATTGCCTGATTCGTCCTCGATCTTTGAAGGTTGATCCCTTTGGTCACCTTAGTGTACGGTGTTTTTCGGCCTTATGTGCGACCTGGTAAGGACTGCGCCTTCCCTGTTGCACTGTCAGTATAGTGCCCCTATTTCCTCCGTTCCGAGCCTGGCCCTTCCCTTTGCTGAGATCGATCCTGTCGGTGTTTATTTCCGCCATTGTTCCTGAATGAATGAATGAATGAAATGATGAGAATGAAACCTATTACTTCAGTGTATCCGCTTACCCCTAAATGTTCAATGTGCCTACATTATAACATCGAACTGTAACGGGTGACTACATAATTCCGCTTTTTTATACATTACTTACGCATTGTGGGCCGTAATACTCTTTTTTTTTTTTTTTTTTAAATACCCAGAAATGAAATCCCCCTATTTTAATGCATACTGAACCGAAATTCCACAAAATTGAAAAACCAACCTTTAACCATTTTTATACCATCAATTTTGTAGACTAGGTGATGACAAGAGTAGGTTTGCAGGTTCCCGAATTATGCCAACCATTAACAAACCACAACCACATGTAGCATAGAATTACTGTGCACCATAGAGGTATAAATAGTAAACAAAATGCGGAATATAGGAGCAAAAAGTAATCATCAATAAGTCAACCTAACATGCATATAAAAGGCAGTTGATCACAAAGTTATGATACACCGAGGCACACATAAACGCTAATATTTTTACAACAGTGGAGAAAGGAGCTTACAAAGCCAGGCTACATTGACATGATTTCTACCCAATTGTTATTGATAGGTGTTTTTTTGTTATTTTTATTTTACTTTATTTTAGTTTATAATTTATTTATTTGTTATTATTATTATTTTTGTATTTTTTTTATTTTTTTTCAAATAAAGTGGTATTTATTTTTATTTAATTTATTTTTTAATTATTTTTTTTTTTTTTTTTTTTTGTTTGTACCATATCTCGTTTGATCCTGCAACATGTTACCTAATGGTATTTCCCGTTTTCCTTTTCAATTATCATAAACAATGCGATGTTTTACCGAAAGCTGCCTTAATGTTTAAAACTTAATTTTTACCTATTCGTGTAAGGTCCGTATCCCTGCAATTCTTTCTTTCATTCTTCGGTTCTGATTATGCAATCCACGCCCCTTGAATCTACTATAGTACTAAACGGTTAATACCATATCAAACCGAAGTTGGTCAGAAGAACCGCTGACCCAAGCATCATCTGGATGTTACCAGATTGTGGTCAAAGGTCATGTACCGGAAGTAGAGCCCGCTATTTTGTAAAATCTAAAAAGCCTGCTTGTCCTACAGACAACTAAGGTTCCAAATGTGGTTCAAGTTCAAAAGAACCCCCTCCTTCATATAGGATGTACACAGATAAAACATCCCCGGGGTTTTTTTTCATTAACATTCAAAATGGCGGCATATCTATATTAATAGGCAAGAATGCTATAACCACTCAAAAACGAAAAGACTTGGATATGTGATAACGTGGCAAAAGTTGTGGATAGATTGAGATCCGAATCATATGACAGAATATTGGCACCAAGGGTCATCTGAAAGATATGCGATAGCTATTAATATGCAACATTATAACTCATCAACCAAAATAGGTATAAATGTCATATTCGGTCACAAGAACCACTGAAGAAGGCTCTATTAATCCGTGTTCAAAACTGTCTGTCAAGAGGTCAAATGGTCATCTCAGGGTCAAATCTGAAGACGCTTAATTGACTAATCTAATTATGCCATCTTTGAGGCAATCGATGAATTACAAAAAGAGTCCACAGTGACCCCGCTCTGTGACCTATCGTGGTAGGGGTCAAAGGTCAAAATATACCAAATTACCACAATTCCCCAGTAGCAAAAATACCATAATACCAACTTTTTGTATTGATTATGAAAGATTCATAAAATGCCTCCATACCCTGGTATGACCATGGTTAAAGGGTCAAAGGTCCAAATACACAAATGCGCACAATTCCACGACTAAGGTCCGTGTTCTTTGAGCACAAAATGTTCTCTATATATTATTATATTTTTTTAATTCTTGCTTTGAAAGATTTTGTATTTTTTCCTAATAAAAAATCCTTGGTGATTTCTTGACAAGTTAATGTTTTTCTGTGTGTATATCTGCTGCGTTGGTGGTCCCTGTGCCCCATTGGAAGAACGGAGGAAATCTCACTACACCCACCGACAAGCAGCCCGTTCAAAAAGTAAAATGCCACAACGAACAACTACAACAGTGCGATGATTACTAGACCTATATGGTGGCCATTGGTGGGACACTATTAAACAGTAATAATAGGTAAACGCCCAAAAAATTTGGCTGATAATTAGCCTGCGTGCCTTTTTACATTGCATTTTCTTCTCACATTCCCCTCACACACCTGCTATTTCGGTGATCCTGTTGATGATCCGCATCCTCAGACATTGCAGTACCTAAATTAAACAGTACCTTCTCTCCACAGGCCAAGGTTTACCACAACGAGCTCCAATTAGCAGGACTGTAAATGCACTATGCAAATCCATAGCTTGTGATTTGAAAAGTGTTTTATTTTTTCTTTAGATTTTGTGCCCCAATTGAGTGATTTGATGTGTCAGGCCAGAAAATTTGATTATAGATGGTTGTTGGGATTGGATTAAATTAACTGACCTGCATCCCTCAGCACTAAAACCAAGAACTAACTTAATAATATACCAAATTAAAATGTGCTAGTTGGTTTATTTGTTGGTATTTTTTTTTGTGTGTTTTTGTTTTGGTTTTTTTTTGTTTTGTTTTGTTTTTTGTTTGTTTTGTTTTTGTTTTTGTTTTTTTGTTTTTGTTTTTTTGGTTTTTTTTTGTTTTTTTTTTTGCTTTTTTGTCTTTTATTTTTTTATTTCTTTTTTTTTTTTTTGCTTTTTTTTGTTTTTTTTTTTGTTTTTTTGTTTTTTTTTTGTTTTTGTTTTTATTGGTTTTTTTTTGTTTTTGTTTTTTGTTTTTGTTTTGTTTTTTGTGATTTTTGGTCACTTGTTTTTACCTAATTATTTTTTTTTTTTTTTTTGCCCTGAGTAGTTAGTCACTTTATCATTTCTAGCTAGCTCATGTCCCATGATGTGGGAGTGCCACCATGAGTTCGGGTAGAGGGTGAAGGAGGTGGCATAGTAATAACTAACCCTTGTATCCGTCTAGACATATAACTTTATTATTTATTTTTATTATTCTTAGTATTATATTTCGACCTTAATTTCGACTATAAGTGGAAAACTCTATGCATATGTAACTCCTTAATACTAGGGAGAAAACTCTTTCCCCCCCTAACGTCATGTATTGTTTGTGCTTTATTCGTAAAAGGATGTTGAAATATTAATTTTTATGCAGATTAGTTTCAATCAACTACTAGAAAAACGAATGAATGTTAATTAATTTGAATAACTGTAAGAGCTCATTATAACCGTGGATAATTCAATGTTTCCATGGTGGTTTTTAGTTTTTCTTATATCTTATTTATTATTATTATTATTATTATTATTAATTATTATTATTTATATTGATTATTAACTATTTATTTGATCTTTGCCCATTTACTTATTTTCAGGCACGATACCTTGAAATGCCAGCGCATCACCACTGCCAGGGTGTGAGAGTGAGAGTTCCCTGATGGTGTGATCGCTAAGGTGGGGGAAAGTGAGATGGGGAGGGAGGGGTAGGCATAGGGCCACAAGCCTTGCCCATAATGCCTGTGCATGCTTTAATTGTTTTTTTGCCATGACATGACTAATTGGTACACTATCGAAATGTGTATCTTTTTATTCGCTCAGTACAAACCCTACCGACCACCAGGGCCAGACCTGGGATAGCAATAACAGCAATGTTTTTCTGACATCATTTGACTGTTTACTTCCATTTCACGGAGTAGTACTAACCCAACCACAAAGACTAAGTACCGTACAAAATGTTAGGTAACAAGAATAGGCACTGAATTGGTAGACATGGTCACTCATCCACACTATTTCAACATTTTGAATAGCATTATCACAACCCTGAGTATGGGCATGATAGAGCGGAGTAATGTATGTATCATGATATTTACATGACAACCTCATTTTCCAAGTTGAACAAGTGTAATGCAGACAAGGAGTGGACAATAAAATTGGACTTAGTACCTATAACCCAAGTAATCTAAGTAAAGTAACACCCTAACTATTTGAGGCAATTACAGAAGTAAACTTAGGGACATGGGATATGTGTTGTACTAATCGATACCTTGTCGTCCATGGGTGACAGAGGAACCCATGGATTCTACACTGAAAACTCCTACATGTATGTACACAAAGCAGATTTTATATACCTGCCACATGTTTGATCGAGATCTCGATCAATTGAGCACCGTAAGTGTTAAAAATGTGCCTATTTTACCAGACTTTACCTTTAATTAGGTAAACCCCAATTAGTCAATAAGCTGCCATCATTGGATTTTCCGTTCGTTGCACCCATCTGGTGATTAATTTTCCCATAGATCACCTGAAGCGGATGTCCCCATGGACTAGGATGAGGTATGTTTCCGCTCAGAAAAGCTGACGTTAGCGTGGTTTTGCGCATTTCAAAATGGCGCATTGTATTGTAAAACCGCAATTTATAAGTTCATTACAGATAGAAATTATATACACGACTACGCGATATCAAGTTTTTAACTTACTTAAGGGGGCTTACACATCTAGGCGTTCACAAGAGGGCCGCCGCAAAGAGGCATATTTTCTAAATGAACTTAAAATGGCAACAAATTGTTGAAATAAGGACCTGGGTGATATTTTGGAGCTTCCAAAAAGAATTTATGGCATTTATATTTTAGTATAGGCGGTTGTTAAAGATGGCGGTGATAATTTCGCTCTAGAGACGTAAATCAGGAAGAAAAGCAGCCCTACCCATCTGTTCGAGGTTTTAAACAACATTTCTAATTAATGTCCCTAAATCATTCCAAGATGTAACAACTATTAAAGTGGGGTATTGACATGTCCAAGAGAGTGCGTATGCAAAATAGCTGATACTACTGGGCTATATAACATAGTTTAAACTTACTCTATAATGTTTATAGGAAGACACTCAGCTCATATCAACCAATACAATAAAATAGAATAAAGGGTGTGGACTGTATTTATAATTAAGGACTACTCAGTGACGTCATAGGGGTTTCCCGGTAAAAATAAAACAACTATGCTTATAAAGAAGTGAAAAAGTTGTCTATATGTAGAAGAAAATTTAATATGGTTACCTAAACTTTCTTTCGAGCACATTCAAGGGCTCCTTGTTTATGACTTGTACCACCAGCTCCTTCTCCCTTCTAATGCCGAGATCATCTTCCTTCCCGGCGTCAACTAGTGTTGAGTGGTCTGCAATTGTCAAGAAGTACGAGAGAGGAATGCGGAAAAATTGTCAATAGTTTTCATTATGATTATTATTATGCGAAAAGGATGTGCAGGGGCGTTTTTATTTTGATTTATGTCCCCGGGAGAGGGTATAAACCGCCGCCATCATGAGTAAAGATCATGTCCGCAATACAAATGCATGCAATTCTATTTTTGGTGCTCTCAAAATGTTACTCGCTTTCTTACCCCATCAATTTGGCAATTTTTAGTAAGTTAAACCAAAACATGCCTCTTCCGGCGGCCATATTGGACACTTAAAAATTTTTTTTTGGTAAGCCTACTTTGGAAGGTAAAAAGCCTCATTTCGTTTAGTCCTAGACAAAGTTCTTATCTCTAACGAAAATCAAAGCAGTTTTTCAAAACAATGTGGCCATTTGAAATAGGCAGTATGCGCTAATGTGCAACATTTTGGGGCGGAAACATACCTAAAATCCTACGTCAGGGGACACCCCCTTTAAGGTGATATATTGGAAAATTAATCACCAGGTGGTGCAACAACTCAATTTTAGGGCCCGTACAGAAACTGGCTTATGGCCTAAATTATTCAATTAATCTTCACCGTTTATATAACATAACAATAAAAATTTACAATCTTGGAAGCAGAAAAATGTAAATAAACAGTGGCTAAAAAATTAATACTACACATTTTGAAATAAAAAAGTAGTATTATACGCTGACCGTATTATATTTTCCGTAATATTACGTTCTTTTGTAACTTACTTGTTTGTAATGTATGAATACGAACTATGAAAACGTTTTACATATAGAATTTGTTAAATAACGTCGTAACGTCATTAAAAATGCCAAAATTTTATGTCCCTATCATTTTTAAAAAAATAGGTTTTTAAAAAAACTCTTTCTCCTCCTTTTTGTATTATATTTAGTTTAATAAAAAAAATTAAAACACACCATATATTATTAATGTAATATCTGCATAAGTAAAGTAAATAGTGTAGTGGAATAAAGTTTAGGAGGACTTGCAAATCATAAGGCACGGGTTCGAATCTATTTGTAAGGCAACATGTATTAAGTTTATTCATATGATGATTAAGTAATGGTGACATTAGAATGTGGATACAGTAACATAAAAACAAAGTGTATAAAATGGTTTTTAAATCTTTATTTTTCTTCACGTTTCCCTTTGTTTATTGACTTTTTTTTTGTTATAAAAAATGTTTGCATGCTGAAAATAGAACTTTTTACACCACGTCGGTTGGTACCGTAAATACACACGTTTGATGATCGCCATAGTAACAACCTGAAAAATTTGGGCAGAGGATGTAATAACGCTTTAATTCTTAATATGTTTAAACAGTCACAAACCCAACAAAACGTTGAAACTGAGATTTTTACGCCGTTATTTTACGCGTTCCCTGCAATTGATTTCGTATTATTTTACGGCTCACAGTTATTTTACGTTCTGCATGACGTAGTGAGTCCCAGCGCTGCAGTCAAATGCCTGTTATTTACAGGCTCTATTGTTAACAGTGATCCATGTAATGACACACCGGAGAGAGACGGAGAGACACAATGGCTTTGCGCCCTTGGCGTATTGGAAACGGCCTGCGCGGAATGCCTGCACACAGTATGTGAAATGGCGGTTAAAATGAGGGTGATGAAGCTCAAACGGTGTCAAATACTTGATCTAAATTGTTCAATTCCCTCGTCGAGAATCTCGGCTCATCCAGTAGCACCGGGGAATAATTGGGTCTCTGCTCTCTCTCTCTTGAAGGAGATTTAACGTGTAAGGAATGCGTCGGCCAACCTGGATTTTTTGGCGTTTTTGTACAAGGAAATCCATACAACACGCAACACAAGAAAGGTAATTGTTTCTGAGAAACGCCCTCTGTCGTCAGCGGCGACCCCTGCCCGACAGAGCAGGTTCAGTACTCTGTGTCAACACGATATCGACATCAGCGGGCTTCCCCTCCGATTTCGTCCAAAATAGAATTAGAGTCTTAATGTTCTCTCATTCATGTTAGTTTCCTCAATGACGCCTAGATTGGGCATATTTCCAATCTTATCTTTGAACTTTTTGTTTTATTTTAGCGACATGAGGAGTGCGGTATATGGCACGCGCAATGCTCAAAATCAAAGAAAAATAAGTATCAAATGATAAACTTATTGTTCTGAGGAAAGAAAAACTAAGTTTTTCCAAGTGATAACTTTGTTTTTTTCTAGATAACTAAGTTTATCAAGTGAAAAAATTAGTTTTCTGAAAAACTTATTATTAAATTGACAAACTTAGTTTATCTGCGAAAAACATAGTTTTTCCAGTCAGATAAGCAAAGATTTCTGATAAACTTAGGTTTACCCGCTTTGAAAAAACTATTTCAACTATTTTGAGCATTTCGCGTGAAAAAACATTGGTTTTCGTGCATAAATAGTTTGACTGCTGAAAAACTAAGTTTATCATTTGAGAAACATGTTTATCAAAATCTTTAGCATTGCCTCGTGCAAAAAACAC